>ML824603.1:84815-106351 GCA_009831015.1 Picea engelmannii | reverse complement strand
ATAAGCAAGATCATAACGAGCGCATGTTACAGAGACAATGAGTAAAACTTCAGAGTTGAACACATATATGCGGAAGACTTTTTATATTAAAATCAGAGCATAATCGCCAGGGTATTACAATATTTGTGCAGGATGCACATAGCAAGAGCAGGATGCTCGTATTCGCTCACACAACTTAATTACAGACTCACAGAAAGACACAAAGTTTCAGACAAAAGGGAATCTTAGAGACTCGGACTGACTGACTACAATTCTCGAATGCCCTCCGAATGAAATCTCATCTTTCTCTTATACAAAAAATTTTGAAGGAAGAGTCATCATGAAGAAGGACCTTGAGAAGACGCTGGGCCCTATGTGTCGACCACTAAATCTTGCTTTACAGATTTGGCGGTAGAGATCGTGCAAGATCCTCTGACCAAATCATAAACTTTATTTCATATCGATCGAAAGTAGATAGAACAGTAAGTCTGACAGGGTTGTCATACAAGATTCCCCAATCAGAGGATAGACAAACATGACATAAAGTAGAGCATCTTGGAAATGTGGGTCAAACCGCACCAAAAGTCGGAGAAGTGCTCCGAGTTTCCAAGATTCTCATTATTTCCAAAGGACAATAATTACAAAGTGGAGGTTGGCTACAGTAACCGACTAAACCCGAATGGCACCACTATCGGCCATTTAGACATGAATTCATGTGATTACACTGTGGAGGTTGGTAACGTCAACCCACGGAAACCAACTGGTGATCATGTCAACCAGTATGACATGAAGGTTTTGATGGTGTTATTAATCATTTTCAGTATGCCCTGAAAATCTTTCAGGATAGTTGAGAGTATCCCAACATTTAGTATATGTTTTCCGTGCTATAAAAGGTTGTCCATTCAGGATCTGTATGATAGTTTTTGTTTTAAATACCCATTGAGAATGGTTTAGGATAAATGAACATAATAATTCTCCATCATTTGGCCCTATTTGGAAAAGGTCTTGTACTGTCTCTAAAGGAGAAATGGAATTCATAATTCCTGGATCAATTGCTCCTTTATTTAAACCAAAGTCCTTCCACTAATCTGCCAACCAAAGAGGTGGTCTTCCTGATGTTGCGGTATTAACGTTTCCAAATTTAACTAAAGTGAGGAATTCTTCCTGTTGGATGAAATTCCACCATAATTCTTTGTATTCTATATAGTTAAAGCCTGTTTCTGGAAAAATGATATTGGGATTTCTTTCTGGCCAGTGAAAGAGTAGCCTTGGCCTGTTCAAGCAGAACTATTGTTGATTGTTACCTATGTTATCCCTTATATCCCAGACTAAAATAACATCATGAAATAATTCTGTTAGAGCATTTTGTGCTTCAACTGCTTTTGCATTTGTTCTTTGAATTATGGGGGCCAGAACATTTGAGACTCTTCTTCCTCTTACTTCAAGCACCAGATTGGAATATGCTAAATGAGTCGTCTATGAAAAAATCTTTGTGCTCCTTAATTCCCAATGAGATTCCCATTCTGCTGCATATGTTTCCCATCTCAAGGAGTCAGGAATGTTGACCAATGTTTCTGTGCCATTCCTGAGTTGTACAGAGATTATTAAGAAAATATTTTGGAGATGTTCTCTGCTCAGAAAATCTGGTATAGAATTATTTGTTCCCTTGATATGTCCAATGGTGAAGTCAAAATTGTTGAATAAGGCTTTCCATCTAGAAAACTTAGAGTCTCCTGGGGACTTCAAATCCTTATTAAGAACTTTGTTCATAGCAGAGGAATCAGTTCTTAATAGAAACCTTTTATATATCAAATAAATTTCAAACTTTTGAATGGCATTTAATGCAACTTTGATTTCTTTGTCTAAGGCAGAATAATTCTTTTCTGCTCCTTGCCATAATCCTGAGGCAAATTGGATAATTTATTCTTTCTTTTTGCCATCCTTATTTCTAACTTGTTTGAGTAATGCTCCCGAACCAATATTGCTTGCATCTGTTTCAACAATCTTGGGAAGTTCATCATCAGAGATGTGGAGAATAGGAAGATTCTTGGTTTTTGCTTTGATATTTTTTATAGCTTGAGTGTGGGCTTCAGTCCACGGACTTGGATCTTTCATGAAGATGACTTGTTCTCAGTGTGGGCTTCAGTCAACCATTGGCATGGTCTTAGTTCAGGAAGATGACTTGTTCTCAGAATATGTCATCTATTACCTGAGTCGAGGCCTCGTAGGACCAGAACTCAATTACTCTCATGCCGAAAAACTTGCGTTGGCAGCAACCCATGCTGTTCAACGGTTCTGTCATTATGTTCTGTTTCATAAGACCACCATCATTGTTGTCGTGAATCCATTTCATTACATGTTGACACGATGGGTAATAGGCGGAAAAATCAATAGATGTATAGTCATCCTCTAGGAGTTTGACTTGGATTTCGTTTCAACGAAGTCCAAAAAGTCACTGGTCTTCGCAAAACTTATTTCAGAACTTTCGGTTGAGTCCGATGATCTTGTGCCCGAAGAGTCACCTATTAGAGGAGATATGTTTTTGATCACCTCTTCAGATCCCTGGTATAGAGATATACTTATCTATCTCCAGACTTTGAAGAGCCCCACTACTGCTTCTCGTGATGAGCGTCGACGCATATGCCATTAGGCTAAGAATTATCTCATACTCGATGATACATTGTATTGGAGAGGTGTAGACTACATCCTATGCCGATGTCTCACTCACGAAGTGTCATCCATGCCAAATCTTCTCTTGAAATATGAGGGCACATCCTGCTCCCATGTTTCATGTCATCACAGTTGGTCCCTTCACCAAGTGGGGGATTGATTACACTACATGCAACCCTCCTTCAGCAAGGGGGCACTGCTATATCATCGTAGTTGTAGACTACTTCACAAAGTGGGTTGAAGATATGCCAACGTTTAAAGATGATGGAGAGACTGCAGCTCTCTTTTTATTCAATCAGATAATAGCAAGGTTCGACGTCACGAGGGAGATTGTCACTGATCATGGCAGTCACTTTCAGAACCAAATGATGACCGAGTTAACATCAAATCTTGGACTACGGTAAGAAAATTCATCACCATACTATCCCCAAGAAAATGGCAGGTGGAAGCTGTAAACAAAACTCTTAAGACCATTCTACAGCGAACTATCAACTCAGCCAAGTCAAATTGGCATTTGATGTTATACTTGGCATTATGAGCTTACCGAACATCTGTTAAGACTGTAACTGGTTTCTCACCTTTTCAACTCATTTACAGGCTGGAGGCAGTATTTCCCATCGAATGTCAGATCCTGTCTCTAAATTTGCCAGTACAATTATTTCCAGACACTTATCCACTTGAAGAACGGTTAGTATACCTTGAGCAGCTCAATAAGCAGCGTCGTGATGCTGCCCTGGCCAAAAAGGCTCACAAACATAAGGTCAAGTGTCGGTATGGTAGGTCTGTTCGTCCTCGGATTTTCTCTGAAGGCGACCTTGTCCTGGTCTATGACCAAGGTAAGGACCTCCTGGGGGCAGTAAAATTCAAACCCATGTGGTTCGGACCTTTCATCATAAAAGAGGTTTTAAAAAAGGGTGCTTATCATCTGGTTGATTTTGAAGGGAATTCTTTGGCGGAGCCTAGAAATGGGCTCTACCTCAAGAAGTATTACTCATAGGCAGGTCACTGTGGGTAACTTTTTGTAACATATGTATAGTCTTTGTACTATTACTTTTTAGTTTCTTTTAGTGTTATGAACGTGTCATTGACATTATATTTCGTCACTATGGCAGATGTCAAGTGATTCCAAGGTGTTCGTTGGGTACGCAGACAGTGCTAGTCCGCACACTCGGAGGCTTGCCTCCGCGGCTTGGGTAATCTTTACACCTCAAGGCCATTTATTATCTTCTGGAGGTATATGCTTAGGTGACACCACAAATAATGTCGCCGAGTATAGTGAAATTATTGAGTTGCTTTGTGATTCTTTGCCATTGGGTATCTCTCATCTCCGGGTCTATCTCGACGCTCAACTAGTTGTGTCTCAGTTAAACAGAGTATACTGGGTTCATGATCCAACTTTACACTGACGATTCCTTAGGGTATGTCTCTTAGAACGAAACTTTGATTATATTACATATTTTCATGTTCCTAGGCGATTAAACCAAGTTACAGATACTCTAGCTAATCAAATTTTAGATTGGCATCTTGCACACATATGAAAGAACATTAACATAAACATGTAAATACATTTTTTACACATGATCCATAAGACACAAAAGAAAAAACACCATATATAATATCATAAAGTAACCAGAGTACATAGATGGACGCAAGCACCTCAAAAATAGGACTAATAACGAGTCATAGGGCTTATGCCCTCAAAAATATATACAAGTAGTGCTCCTGGAACGTCAAAATGTCTAGCTAAAGTCAGAGCCTGTGGGCCCTATTATACTGGTCCACAACATTGACTAAACGTCGAAATAACCGAACCCACGTTTGTGATGCCCCCACTACATGAGGCTGCATAGATGGTGGCAGGTCCTCAATCTCTGCCATCGGGACCGTGCGAGTGAGCGCAGTAAAGTTACGCTTGACTCATCTCAATACCCTCTCAGCCTCCCCGGCTAGAAGATCTCTTGCTACTATTGGTCCCCCTGCGGCGGCAGGTAC
This sequence comes from Picea engelmannii, assembly GCA_009831015.1. Taxonomy (NCBI): domain Eukaryota; kingdom Viridiplantae; phylum Streptophyta; class Pinopsida; order Pinales; family Pinaceae; genus Picea; species Picea engelmannii. The sequence goes on along the minus strand of ML824603.1, from coordinate 101,710 downwards.
GGCCCCTGGCCGAGGACGACGCATGTTCCTCGCATAGTCAGCGGGTCGCACTGGTCCCACATCTGCACACAATGAACACATATCCGTCAAATACTCTGGCATAACAAAAAAAAATGATATATATAACAAAACAACATAAAAATTACATATGTTTAAAACACAAAAAACTACAAAGGTGGAGACTTACCCATCTCCCCTCGCTCCTCACCAGGAGGTACTGGCATCTCAGGGTCTCTTGAGAAATCTATCCCGGCATAAGGGTAATCCTCTATAACCGGGATCTGTCGTGACAACCACGCAAAGAAGTCATCATCGAAGGACTCATTGGTCCTTCTGCCACCCTATCGCGGCAGTAATACTGCCCATCTACACACAGCAGGAAGAGAGGTCTGATGTCCTCGTACCACTACTCGAGGACTAAAACTCAAAACTCTCTCAAAATAGAACGAACACAGAATGGTCCCGAACCCGAAGTTCCTATGTGTCCGCAAACGACAATCTGTCAGTTGTCTTTTCATACACTCAAGCAATGTGGTACTCCAATCAAAAACTTGTGAATTTAAGCACTGGACTATACATTTCATCTTTGCACGGGACGCCTGATGTAGAGCCGCAGAACCAGTAATTTTCCCAATAAGCAATACTATCGCCTATAGCGATAAGTTAGTGATCTTTCTTATGGGCACCTGCGTGCTCGAGCGGTTTGTATCAGCTGCACAGTATAGGCCTATCAATTCTGCTATGTTATGCGGTCCCGCAGGAAAAGTCCGTAAATTGACTGGTTCCCCTCTCTTGGAGAGGCCAGTCAAAAAGTAAATGTCCTCGACTGTGGGCACCAGTGACTGGCCCTCTAACATGAACGCCTCTACATCCGGATGTTAGTAGTCAACCAAGGCATTCAGTAGCCTAGGTTGTGCCTGCATGAAAGGACATAGGAAAAACTTGAGTAACCCACACTACATCAAAGTAGCCATAGCATTGGGGTCTTCCCCGACCAACTCATTTACCTCTACATGCTCTCTTTCTCTCCAATGGACATACATCATGCAAAACACCAAGGTTCAGGAGGGTTAACCCTTTCTTTTTTATGCCTTTTTCATTCCATAAGGGGGTCCACGTGTGTTGTAATGGTGACAGTTGCGTGTACATGTGGGCAGAGTTTACTCTGCCCGAATGTACATGCGGCATGTCCAGAGACAACTAGTGTAGACCTAGGGACGACCTTTTAAAGGCTGACGCCCCCCTAAAAAATGAAACCCAATACAAAAACAAAGACATAAACTGCAAGATAAGAGAGTTTGTACTTACTTGGTCCAGATAGAAGTTTGTTTCATCCACTGTAGCTCCTGGAATCACCGCTTTTGACAAAGGGGGTATTTTGGCTCCAGAGTCAATTTCCAAATCAACAATGGTGATAATGAGCTGCCAATTTTTATTTATAGACTTTTTGGCTTCTTTTAGTCACTTTTTTGGCCTCCCTTATCATTTTATTTATACCAAAAACCATTTAGAGCGATTCAGGAGTTGCATAGGAGGGATTTGATCGGGTATTGGGACAACTTTTTGGAGTTTTGGGTAATTTTCGACGGTCCGTGAAAAAAAAATTCCAACGATCAACTTAAGCATATAGGTTAGGTTTCTACCCTGAATTTTGTATCTCGTTGTCTTTTTCCTTTTCCAAAGAATCGATCCCATCAGGTTGTGACACAGAACCATCATAGCTACTTTATAAGCGTCGCAACTTGGTGGTAGAGCTTACCAGAACATGGATGCCCTAGGTAAATCCTGGTTTCATTATGGTATCCATGTTGTCTCTAAACCATTGTAGGCTTGGGAGTCCTTGTAGTTTTTCCTGAATACGAGCTTGAGCCTCATTTGCATGATTCCTCTTTGCTCTTGACCTCACCCTCAGGACTCCCAAAAAATAACAGGTCTTCTTTTAAGCCCTTTTTCAAACCCTCTAAACATGAAAAGATTTTTGAGCAATCTTGTGGCCTTTCACGCTCCTTAAACTGAAATTTGAAGTCAATTATGTCCGGCGATAGTTTACCCCTTTTTCGGTCTAGACGGTCAACTGTACAAACAAAGGTATACTCTATGGAACTTCAGTTCTTTAGAAGAGTACTCTCAGGTATAATTTTATCCCTTTTTCGGGCCTGAGGTACTAAACTTACGAAGAAGGAACTCCCACGAAGTCCATAGTTAATCTCTTTTCAGACTCCCTAAAATTGAAAAGATCGTCGAGTGACCTTATTCTTTCACACTCATTAAACTAGTCCAGAAGAACATTCCTGACGGAGTCCATAGTTAAGTTTTTTTTAGACTCCTTAAAAATGAAAAAATGGCCAAGTGATCTTGTCCTTATCACACTCGTTAAAATGGTTTCGAATAGACGTCTTATCGGTGCTAGTTTATCCCTTTTTCGAACCGACTAGACTATCTTCGAAAAAGGTACCCCAATGGAGTCTCCTTTTATGTTTTTTCAGACTCTCTAAATATTAAAAACCACTGAGCTTACCTTCTCTGGGCTCATTAAACTTACATCTAAGGATGTTACCATTGTGTATTTTGTTAACCGCGTTTGCATATCTTATACGCCAACCTCGTAACAGTTTGCTTCTACGTTTTAACACCCTTGGCCCCCGGAGGATTTTTCCTGAGTATCATTATTTTGAACATCAATCTTGTCCTTGTGCCTTGAACTTGTATGTTTGCAACACTCATTCCTCCATTGTAACGTAACATTCCTTTATTCTTTTTTTCAAAATTATTGAAAAAAGACAAAAAAAAATCAAATATACCCCAAAATTATTTGCTAGTCCGTAAGGGGATTTCCCTCACAACACACTGTTAGGTAGATAGAGAGGTAGTGGGGGGGCCAGAGGGCCCATAGTGATAATAGTGGATTCCACTCAATGTAAATTTGAATAGGTCCACTATATAGTATTAAATAAGTCCCACTATGGTAGTTAGATATAATAATTGTGAGAGGACTTACTAGAAGGTTATACTTTTATTATAAGAAAATCCTTGAGGTAGGGAAACACCATACAATGGATCATATTATGGAATGGATCATCTCTTGTTCACTTGACTCTTCAAGGGGGATACTTTCTTTGATACTCAGGTACTTAGCAATTGGTATCAAAGCACTTTCCTTGGCAAGAAGTGTGGGAATTTATTTATTTTTGGCATATTTTTTCAGAGAAGAATAAGAGGGCCACGACATTCCGGAAAATTTATGTATATTTTTTTGAAAAATTTACAGAAACGGGTTGTATATCTGAGTTCTTCTTAGGAAAAAACCCAATTTAAAAAAAAAAATTGTCTGAAACAGAGTCCAGGAAGTCAATATATCGACATTTTAAAATCAACAATTTTTCAAGGATTTTTTCACAAATAGCGGCACAATATTTTGCTTTATGTAGCATTTGGAGGAAGAATTTGATAAAACAAATTACAGATCTGAGTTCCTATTTCAAAAATAGCTGATTTGAAAAGAAAAAATCACCCAAATCCGAGCTCCAGAACTGAAGATATTGTTGATTTAAAATCAACCATTTTGGGGGGTTTTGTGACGGCAACAGAACTACAAAGTTTATAACTTTTCACAGGATGATCAGATTGATACCAGATTAGTTCCATTGGATAGAGGATTTTAAGATATTTCTTTTGGTATCTTATATGTGGTGTTTCACATGGATATTCACTTTCAATCCCTCATGGCCCTACTATACAAACTGGAAGTCTCGAACACAAAATTTCAATGTGATATGGAAGTATTGAAGAGATCATACTTGCAGAACATGAGAGATATATTAGGAATCTCATGCACATTGACATCACATCAGAATATACTCAAGACATATATGCTTGGTATGACTACGATGAAGATTTTGAGGATTGGTAAATGCACAATTGTAATCTCTAGGATGATAACTACTTTCATATTTTATTTGATGACTCTACTCCACCTTATGTAGAGCACATTATGGAGAGCAGTGAAGATCCTTCTATGAAATCTGATTTTCAGGATTCTCCAATACTATTTTGTTATTCAGATGAGTTTTTGGATATGGAGGGATCTACGTATTTGGATCCCCATGATCAATCTAGCTCTTTGGAGCATCATTTTCAGTTGGTTGTTGAGTTCATATATCTTCCACGTGGAGTTCACATGAGCACTTGGAGATGGGGCCCTGGTTTACAATTGTGGTTGGACTACTTCAGTATGGCAGATTTCATTTCTACATGGGACCATGGTTCTATAGTCTACTTCAGCACTACGGTCCACACTTATCCATGAGACCTTGATATATGGTTGCACACCCTCATAGCAAGCGTTGAGGACAACGCTTTCATAAGGGGGGTGGAATGTTAGGTAGCTAGAGAGGTAGTGGGGGGCCCAGAAGGCCCATAGTGATAATAGTGGAGGCCATTCAATGTAAGGTGGACTAGGTCCACTATATAGTATTAAATAAGGCCCACTATGGTAGTTAGATATAATAAATGTAAGAGGACTTACTAGAAGGTTATACTTTTAGAAAGTTCCTCCTCTAGAATGTTACTAGGTGGTTGGTAGCACTATATAAAGGGGTTCAAGAAATGTAATGGGATATGAAGAGAAGTATTGTATTTGGAGTTGAAGCTCATTAGGAGGTAGCCCCCTCAAAGAGGCAAGTGAACAGGAGAGGATCCCTTCCATAATAGGATCCATTGTATGGTGTTTCCCTACCTCAAGGGTTTTCTTATAATAAAAATGTGGTTTCTTCTATATTGTTTTATGGATCTATTGTGTATTCAGTATTTGTGGTGATTATATTTGTATATCTACTAAGGTACTTAACAATCACTCCAAAGAAAACATTTGGCCACAAGTTTGTCCGCCTCCTCCATCTCTTTTATTTTAATCAATGAATGAATAGAAGGTTTCCCCCTAAGTGTTGACCTCGGCACAAAGAAAGGTGAGGTTGATGAGTAGACTGCAGAATTTGAGGGCCTTGTGGCTCAGGAGTGGGATTGTGGTACTGGTCCCCCCTCAGAGGAACTTGTTCCATTGTTTCTATTTGCAAGTTCAAGTTTTGTTTTGCAAGCCTCGGCCACATCGATCTTATTATCCATATCAATGAGTGATTGGTTTTCAATACGCATAATTTCCGGGATAATATTTAGACAAATTTCCACATCAAACCCAGTGATTTTGGCAAGGTGGTATTTCAAGCGGCTAATTCCTCCATAAATTATTTTTCCGCAAAGATTGCATGACAATATTTTTCTATTAGGAATTTCTATTGGTTCACCATACATCCACATTGGATCCAATGCCTTCAACATTTTGTTTAGGTGAAAATATTTAACCTATGGCACAAAAAAATTTAAAAAATAAACACATGATAATGCGAAGCTTAAATAATGAGAGCTAGATGAATGTGGAGTGATTTAATCTTCCATTCAAAAACAACAAGAAGAGGCACATTGCAAACCTTAGCCTAACTCTTGAAAAAATAAGTTCAAACTTCAAACAAATGAAAGAAAAACATTTTGGATCAGACCTAGAAATCTTGATGGTTTGAATGATTGAATGATTAATCCCCACTTCACAATCTCTTCGCTAATGGCAACAAGATCCTTGGCTTTCTCCTCCTTGGATAGATGCACAATGACTTCCCTCACACCTCCCCAGCTCTCTCGAAGCTTAGAAATGAAACAATGAATGAAAAAAGTGACTTGCAGCCTTTAAAACTCGTTCACGTGCACTTTTCCACCTTTTTTGCCAGCAGGCTGATATTTCCCATCAACTCACGCTATTTTAACAATGTGTTGCGACACATTCAATATGTCAAATATGTCGCGTCATATTCCAAAGAATATATCGACCTCCCGTATATCTCAAGGATATATATGATATATCCTATATATCATAGAGATATACAACACTGCTATATATACACCAATTAACAAATAACATGTATCCATACAATAATTATTTTATATTTTTCTTCAATACAAATAACAAGTTCACTAAGTCATTATAATTGTGAGCTCAGATGTTATATGTTGTGTTATTGTTGTATCAATGTGTTTATCCTCAAAGAAAGTTAAAATTTAAATGTGTATGTTTAGTTTTATATTTAAATATATTAAAAAAATTATGGGTTAGTTGAATTGATATTTTATTAGAATTTTGGTTAGTTTCATGTTAGTAGATGTTTAGTTTGAATAAAGAAAATTAAATTTATATATTTAAATATATACAAAATTTTATGAGTTAGTTTAATTGATATTTTATTAGTTTTATGTTAGTAGATATTTAGTTTGAATTCTTTTTCTTTTTTAATTTGAACCCCTTGGTAAATTTTACTAATCTCATTTTTTTTTGTAAGTAAGATTGTATAAAAAGCCTTCAAAAAGAAAAAATTACAATATTAACATTTTGTTCTAGGTTGTAAAAACTGAACTGTCCCGAGGGGAAACTAGTTCAGCTAGCCGAACAGGTCAAGAACCAAAGTCTTAAGTTACCATTCATAAAAGTTACAACATCTAAATACAAAAAATACAGCCCTTGTGGGTGACCGAATTGACCTTTCTTCTAACATTGACATAAGTTGGAACATACAAAATATGACTATAGGCCCTATGTGGAAAAATAAAAGTTAAACACCCCGCTAACCATGCATAGAGACACCTGTGAAAATTAGTTGGTAGGCTTGTAGTGTGGCCACGCATCCAGGGAGGTGGTGTTGGTCGTTGGGTCCCGGACTGGTGTTGCTTCCTCCTTGACCGGTGTCGCCTCTTCCTTCGTGGTCCTGTGCGCAGTTGGCGCCAGAATTAGCGTCTCAACCTTGGTTGCATTTTCTTCTACATCTATGGGGTGGCACACTCCCTGCAATTCTAAGAGTATTTGCAGGAACTGCGTTTACTTCCCATCCAATATCTCCATCTGAAAATGCAGGTCATCCAAGTCCTGTCGTAATTCAGAGACCGGGCCTTGCAGAATTGCAAGGCCTTCTTGAAATTTGGAGCTTGATGCAGATTCGGCGTAGGAGTGAGGCTCTTGTTGTGGACGATGGTTGGCTCCATAGCCTTCACTCTGAGTTTGGGCGCAGTGTGGTTGGGTTGGGGGCGAATGGGCTGGCATGTGCATAGGCGAATTGGGTGGAACGACTGGAATTGGCTGTGAGGTGGAGGCCAAATACAAGAGTGGCCCTGGGTCAAAACGTAGAGAGTTTCTGAAGAGATCAAACCATTCAAGCCTGGATGCAAAAGACAAGGAGAGGGGCGGGAGGTTGTTGAGGCTATGACCAGACTGCGTCGAAGAGGATGGCGAGGAGGGTGATGAGGGTGAATAACTGTGAGAGGGTGCAGGCGGGGAACGGAGAGCCAAGCGCGATCGACTGGGCTACCAAGCCGAGCCACGTTTGAATTTCCCCCTTTGTCTCGGCATGTCCGAGACACTGTGAAGTCTATCAAGCACAAGAAGGAAGGAGAGGTAGAGAAGGAACAATTGTGGGGAGCGCAGTTCGCTCGAGGACTCGACCGAGGATGAATGGAGCTGCGAGCACACCTGGTGAAGTTCATAATGCCGAAATCGATGGTGGAGGTATACACGCACGAGCAGAGTAAATTATGTTCCATTGCTCTGATCCATCGAAGGGATGGATAGCTAGAGCATGGCACACTAAGATTAATGGCACCCTAGTTAGCGTGAGGTTGTTTTAAATGCATGGCAGTGGCAGGAGGGGGTGGTACGCTCCTGTCACGTGGCTGGCGCCATGGTGGTCGTCACTTGTCCGATCCGCTTGACACTTGGTCTGCAATAACACCCCATCGGAGCTTCTTGGTGATTAGATTACTTTGTTGTGAATATTATTCTGCATTCATGTTGCCCAGCAAGTTCCGGCTTGTGTGCTATCATTTTTGGAAGTGAAGTAATTTTGTTCGAAATTTGGTGAGGAATAGTTAGATTTGCATATGCATATTTATACATATTTGAGTGTCTAAATTTATATAATTTTAAAAAATACAATTTATATAATTGAAAATAACAATTTTATCCAGATTTACATCACCAAATTCAGATAAAAATTCAAAAGATAAAACGTTTAGCCAACACTATCATGAAACAGTGGAAAATGTCAGTTTTGACGTTCCGTGGCTTGTCTTGAGAATTATTGAGTTAAGAAACGCACAGGGCACATACCTCACATGAGTACTTAGGTCGTCGCCACTTTTCCTTCACGTGTAGACTCTGAACTCGAAGTGAAAGAAGCAATCTTGGTATACAAAACCTGTCTCCGTGAAAGGTTCTAGAAGCAAACCCACTGCACTTCTTTACAGTTGAAGCAATTATTTCAGATGTCATGCTCCACTGCACTCCTTTACAGTTGAAACAATTATTTCAAATGTCATGCTCCACTGCCTGCAGTTATCATGGTCCACTGCGTGCACCACTAACTCTCTAGTTCATCAGCATCACCTATCGAACTTTCGCGCACTATAGTTATCATTGGACGTGGCAGCTTCGAAAGGGAACAGGTGGTAGATGTGCGGCTTCTAAAGGGGGAACAGGTGGCTGGTCGATTCAATCCACTACCTGGTGGGCTAGTTGAATGGTGCTTTCTCCAGGCAAAGTCGTTGGGAGAAAAGATCGTTGGCAAGATCCTAAACCGATTTTTAAGTGTCTGCCCAAGACACCATTGATAACGGATGCTTTTTATTCTTTTATCTATTTTTCGACAACAACCCACTAATTCATCAATGGTGTACACTTTCCCTGTACCGTTAGAGGATTTTTTTTTACCTTAGCTTAAAAATATTAAACAAACAATAATATATATATATATATATATATATATATATATATATATTTTGCAGTCTAAATGTTTTATGTTTTGGTCTTTTTCATGGGATTTTTTTTTATTGAAAATTTGGCTACAAAATGTTGGATATATAGATTTGAGTGGCTAAGTCTGTGCAATCCTAATGTCTCAAAGATTTTTCAACACATTTAATCCATTTATGCATTCAAAAATCCAGTTTAAATAACAGAAAATTGTTGTTTTATCTAGATTTATTTCACCAAATTACAACAAGAAAAACAAAACATAAAATAATTAGACAACACCCTATATATCTATATAGATAGATCAAAAAAGTTAAAAATTATAAAAATTTGAAACAAAAAAAAATGATTTATATATATCAACATAAATCTATCTTATTCGGTTTGATTTTTATATAGCTATTCTTCCATAAATTTTTATTTGATAAAAAAATATTTGTTATAAAATTATTTTATATTTATATATTTTATAATTGTTTTATAAGAAATTAATATATAATTTCTTTAATTATTATTATATTTAAGTCATAAATATATATTTTTAAAATATTTTGATATATTTTGAATGTTTGTAAAAAATTATTTTAATTTGATTTTAAATATAATTTTTAATAAATTGTTGATAAATTATATATTATTTATTTTAAATTGCTTAAAAATTTATTATAATATTAAACATTATAGAAAATAAAATTATTAAAAAATAAATATGATTAGATAGTTACAACACAAATTTTGTTATTTAATGAGTTTGGATAGATGGACCATTCATGAAACATAGATAAGTATTCAAAGAGTTTGCTAGGAAAGTCCTAAAGAATTTGCTCTCAAGATATCCTTGGAAAAAAATAAATTATTATTCAAATACATATATAGAAAAAATTTCCCTTAATAAAATATTTAACATTATTCATTTAAAACACTTTTAAGTTTCAATATAAATAAAAATAATTAAAAAAATCTTAATAAAATATTATATAATAAACACATATAAACAACCTTTTAAACACAAAGAAAAAAAATAATTTTATTATTCAAATACATAGAAAAAATTTCCCACAATAAAATATTTAACATTATTCATTATTTATTATATCTTATTCACTCATTCACTACCTCCCCATGTCAAGATTGGGTAATGTTTAACCTTGGAATTTGTTTATCTCACTAGTTGTTTTTATCATCATGAATGTGTACAATTTAATTGATCATGCTTTTAGTTAGCATCAATGATGTTTGTTTGTTTTTTTATTTGTACAAGAAAGGTGTTCGTTAAGTACACGTGATTGTTTCCGTGTAATCTTTGAATAGATTTATTATACATCATAGGACAATAGAAACCGTTTGATGTATGTCGGCGACATAAGGATGCATTTAATGAGTTTGGATAAATGGACCATCCAACCCAAAGCCTAACCCAAATGAGTTTGGATTTGCATTTAATGAGTTTGGATAGTTGATTTGAGTTAGAGTCGACAAGTCTAACCCAAAGCCAAGTTGACACGCCCAAAACACCCTAAACCCCAAGTATTAGTATAAATGGTCAAGTTTTTACAAAAGCCAATGATTATAAGAATGTGGACTCATGATTTTGAGAATGGACTCTTCAAACGTTAAATATTGATATTGGACAATTTATTAGAATTTTGATGGATAAATGATGATATAAATTGTGTACTATTGATTTTGAGAATGTACTCTTCAAACTTTAAAATTTTGACATTGAGAATGGACTCTTCAAATCTTAAATAAATTTTGATATTGGATAATTTATTAGAATTTTGATGGATAAATGATGATATAAATTGTGGACTCATGATTTTGAGAATGAAGTCTTCACACCTTAAATTTTGACATTAGATAATTTATTAGAATTTTGATGGATACACGATGATATGGTTTAGGGGTTAAATTTAACCGGTGTTTACCTGTTTTTAGATTATTTAACCACTATATATGAGCAACTTTAAAATCTTCACATCAATTACAACTTTTAATTATTTTTTAAAACTCTCAAATTGATCGATGGGTTAAAAATTTACCTATATATATATATATCTCCCTATGTGAGATATGGAATTGTAAGCATTTTCAAATTGGATTGCAGAAAATAAAAAATAAAACAAGCCAACAATCCCATTGGTTGAGACTTTGATTTTTGGAGATGAGACTCTCGTTGAGACTCTGGTTTTCTGAGATGAGACTCTGAGATAAGCACAAACTCCATTCACAGTGATGAGACTCTGAATCTCGAGATAAGCACAAACTTCGTCCACAGTGATGAGACTCTGAATCTAGAGATAAGCATATACTAAGCTCCTTAGACCTCAAGATGAGACTACAAGATATGCATAGACGATGCCCACAATGGGTCTCCGGGCCTGCTAGAAAAAACCCATCTCCATTGCAATTCACATCATGCAAATTGCAATCATGCACTGTGCATGTGGAAGCCTAAAGCTTAAATCTTGAGAATCACATCATGCAAATTGCAATCCAAGACTGTGCATGTTGAACCCTGCAACCTCAATCCTCAAGGTTGAGATTCACGTGGCACATTGATCCAAGGTGATAGGTTTTATTGACAAATTGCAAGTTAATTTTAATGTACTTTATGCATCGGATCGGTAAGAATGTGAGACACATAAAACTCTATAACTTGTTGCGGAATAATAATAATGAATTTTACTTGATGCTCATTAATGATTAAAGAGTTCAGCCATTATTAACCATACTGTAAATTAAGAGAAGATAACAACAAACAAGAAAGAGAAGTAGAGACATGAACTTGTTAACAGAGTTCACCAATCTTTGGCTACATCTCCGGGCCCGCTTCCAAGTGGAGGACCTCTTTATTGCTCTTCAAATGCTCAAGTTCTCTTTATATTGGCTCTTTGTTGTTACAAAAGGCTTATGATCTACTGTACAAGACCTCCTTGTTCAAATACATACATGCCTCATCAAACTCCTCGCAAAGACATGACAAAAATACCTCTTGAAACATGAGAAATGGCCAAATTAGACAAGTTGCTCCTCAAAATCCCTGCATCAAAAAGTTACCCCTCAACCTAAAAAAGCTTGACTTATATAATTTTTAGGCCCAATAAGAGAAGCCCAACTTCTCCTGAAGATCTAGCCTCTTTTTGGAATAAAATAAACCTTCAAATGGCCAAGAAATCCTCAAAAATACATATTCTGGGCAAAACTTAAGGCAAAAACACACTTTTGATTAAAAATACTCAGAGTATCCCCTAAGGCTGGGCGTGTGCCTCTTCGAAGCGGTCATATGGAGTACATATGGCCAAGCTCCAACCCAAAGGACTGTGCGCTAGCCCTTTACTTGCGCTAGCTCCTGGTTTTGGGGCGCATTCCATGGAACCAACTCCTAACAACTCCGCACACACAGGAATAAGCCCCTTTTTTATTGGTGGTATGTGGCTTCCCCATGCTGATGGTTAAATAGCGCCCGCACCCCTTCATATTATGGTCACAACGCCAAAATAAAACAATGGGCTGGGGCTTAGCCCCAACCCTTTTCTGCCCCACATATCAATACATTGCACTTTAAATAAATTTAATGTGGTATTATAAAACAAGAAACAATGTGGCACATTGGCGTTTGGTCGCTTCCCAAAGCATTGTGCTCAATCATAGGTCATGGGGTCGAACCCCATTAGCTCCAATATAATTTTGTCCATTCAGCTAGTGATGGGGTGCCACGTGGCACCCTTTCATTGGTCCTCCATGATGCCACATGTCAACATGCTATTGGTCCCTATCATTGTCCAGTCACCCCACTGATGTGATGCCACATGTCACTATGCTACATCAACATGTTGACATCAGCATTGACTTTTTGCCAATTTGACTGTTGACTTTTTAGTTGTTTGGGAAAACGGTCAGAGTGCGATAACTCTCGCATACAACGTCTGTTTGAGAAAGAAAATATATGGATGGAATCAACGCGACGATCCGGTCGCAATGGAATTGGTTTCATTCAATTATGATAACTTTCATTTTTTAGCATTTTTTGGACCTATGGAGCCTCCTAGATCATTCCTCCCCACTTGGAAGCTTTTGGACCACCAAAAGTCTGGTTTTACTCAGGTAAGAAGTGAGGATACTGCCTCCCCACTTGTACTGTATCATCCATCCTTTTTATTGGGACAATGATCACCTGACTAATCACAACAAACATAAAAATTGAGATATTATTGTTTATCAAAGTAATCATCTCATTTATTGCACAATCATCTACATTATTTGTCGCATTTAGCAACCATACACTAGTGAATAGAAGTAAACTAAACAAAAATACTGAATATGCAAATGAGAATAAAAAAAATACTTCCCCTTCTGAACAAGAACAATAATCAAAGTATCTAGCTGAACCTCATGTTGTAACTCTAGTGACATTTCATGATTGTTAGAACCATACTGAACCATCTCATGTCTAGCATCACTAAATTTTTTATTTCTTACAGACATAAGTGCTAAAAAATTTCTTGCATTTACCATTCATTTTAACTACCCTGTGGTTGCAAAAGATCTGTCAATTTTCATGTGATGAGCATGAACAATGTACTCTTTCCCATCTTTCTTGAAGCAATGTTTATTTTCCTCCCTGTAGAATATGAATTTTCTATCATAAAGGTATGGACTTCCAAGGACAATTCCACATATGTCCAATGGCACCATATCAAGCTCTACTTCATCAACATAATTAGAAGTGATTGGAAACTTAATTTTACATTGCTTAGTTACTTGCAAATTATTATCACCACATATCCATCCCAATGGATATGGTCTAGGATGTGTCTTAGTTTCAAGTCCCAAGTTATTTACAACCTCTTCACTGATTAAATTGGCTTGTGATCCACTATCTACAAGAGTATCAATTTTAACATTATTTGTTGTGACCCTTATGTGGAAAAGTTCATCCCTTTTACACTCATCATTCATAACATCTGAATTAGAAGAACTAGTACCTGCAACAAAATTTATACCTCGGATTCCCATAGCTACAATTTTTGTCTCATCACCGGAGTCTGATCCAAGATCCACTTGAACTGTCGCAGCTCTGGTATTCTTTCTTCCTTGGTTGGCATACTTATTTGGCTTCAACTTAGGATGTAAGATCCAACAATGATCTTCATCATGGCCTACCTTCTTGCAATGCTTGCAAGTAGGCTTCTCCTTTCTTGATGTGACTGTCTTCTTCTCTTTCTCTTTACTTTTCCCTGAATCTTTTCTTTGCCAAGTATCTGTAGAAACACTATCACCAACATTACCTTTACTTGATTCAATGTGAATGGCTTGTACACATACTTCATCAAAGTTAGAAGGATTTAACATAAGAATAGTGTGCTTGAGATAAGAATGTAAACCACCAATATATTTTAGGAGTGTCTCTTGTGTATATAAAGGAATACCCAAATTTAATGCTTTCTTACGAAATGTTTGAGTATATTCTTGTACACTTTGATTCTTAGCTTGTCTTATACTTTTCCAATTCATCATTTCTTATTGCATATATGCTAATGGATAAAAATGTTTCTTCAAAGCAGTGATAAAATCATTCCAGGAAGAGATTGTTTTACAATTTTTCTTGAGATCATCTTTAGTTTTTCTTTCCCACCATATGAGAGTTGTGCCTCCCAATTTGAGACATGGAAGTTGGATCTTTGTTTCATCATCAACAATCCTTTGTATCCTGCAAAAGACTTCTAATTGTCTAACCCAATTATCTAGATTTTATGCATCTAATTCACCATCATAAGTGGGTAAATTAAATTTTACATCAAGCTTTAATAAAGGCATATCAGAAGAATGACGAGTTTTTTTAGGTTTCTTATCCTTGGAGGGATGTACACTTGCTTCACTTGTAGATGACGAGGATGAAGGGGAAAAAGGTTCTGAAGGTCCACCACCTCCAACTCCTCCTTCTGCTCTTACCGAAGATTCACCTTCTTCAACCTTTGAATTTCTTCATTGTCCTCTTTCATGGTAAAGTTCCTCTACAATGAATTTCATCAATTGAAATGCCTCAAATAAATCATCCTCAGATGCAAAAGGACCTAGTTTTATCGGTGAAGACATCTCTTGTTTATGAGATCTTCTTTGAATCTTTGGATTAAGAGCCTCAAGTTGGCCTTCTCCTCACTTGAGTTTGGCTCTGGTGAGCATCCAATGCTTGCAATTCCTATCAAACCTTCAAAACCAAATGCTCTGATACCATAAAATTGATCCAAAAATGATAGGTTTTACTAACAAATTGCAAGTTAAGTTTAATGTACTTTATGCATCGGATCGATAAGAATGTGAAACACATAAAACTCTATAACTTGTTGTGGAATAATAATAATGAATTTTACTTGATGCTCATTAATGATTAAAGAGTTTAGCCATTATTAACCATGTTATAAATTAAGAGAAGATAACAACAAACAAGAAAGAGAAGTAGACACAAGAACTTGTTAATGGAGTTCACCAATCTTTGGCTACGTCTCTGGGCCCACTTCCAAGTGGAGGACCTCTTTATTTCTCTTCAAATGCTCAAGTTCTCTTTACATTGGTTCTTTGTTGTTACAAAAGGATTCTGATCTGTTGTACAAGACCTCCTTGTGTATATACATACATGCCTCATCAAAATCCTCTCAAATACATGACAAAAATGGCTCTCAAAACATGAGAAATGGCCAAATTACACAAGCTTCTCCTCAAAATCCTTGCATCAAAAAGTTACCCCTAAAGCTCAAAAAGCCTGATTTATATATTTTTTAGGCCCAACAAGAGAAGCCCAACTTCTCTTGAATATCTGGCCTCTTTTTGGGATCAAATCACCCTTCAAATGGCCAAGAAATCCTCAAAAATACATATTCTGGGAAAAACTTAAGGCAAAACCCCACTTTTGATTAAAAATACTCAGAGTAGCCCCTAAGGTTGGGTGCGCACCCCTTCGAAGCGGTCATATGGGGTACATATGGCCAGGCGCCAGCCCAAAGGGTTGTGCGCTAGCCCTTGGTTTTGGGGCGCATTCCATTGAACCAACTCCTAAAAACTCTACGTGCATATAGATAAGCCCCTTTTTTATTGGTGGTATGTGGCTTCCCCATGCTAGTGGTTAAATAGCACCCACACCCCTTCATATTGTGGTCACAACTCCAAAATAAAACCATGGGATGGGGCTTAGCCCCAGCCCTTTTCCGCCCCACATATCAATACATTGCACTTTAAATAAATTTAATGTGGTATTATAAAACAAGAAAAAATGTGGCGCATTGGCATTTGGTCGTTTTCCAAAGCGTTGTGCTCGATCATAGGTCATGGGGTCAAACCCCATGAGCTCCAATATAATTTTACCCATTCAATTAGTGATGGGGTGCCATGTGGCACCCTTTCATTGGTCCTCCACGATGCCACTTGTCAACATGCTATTGGTCCCTGTCACTATCCAGTCACCCCACTGTTGTCCTACCACATGTCACTATGCTACATCAGCATGGTGATGTCATGCTGACGTCAACATTGAATTTTTTCTAGTTTGACTATTGACTTTTTTCCTATTTGGGAAAATGTTGCAGGAGCATCTCTCCATGCCAGCCAGTCAGCCACGTCAGCGCACACTCATGCAGGGCTGAAAGGGAGGCGCAGCCTCATTTTGAATTTGAATTCAATGTAAATAAATGCCTTAGGCTGGTGAGCCATGAATGCCATGCCTTTGCGCAGGCTGTAGATAAGATAGACATTTATTATAGATTGGCTGAGATCTAGTTCTGGATAACAGACTAGACAACCATTGATTGTAATTAATTAGAGTAGGTAAATCCTAGAGGGAAGCGCTAAGAGCCCTCAGGTAAAAGAGATTTCATATCTCATTTTGTAATAGGGAATGGTAGAGTTGAAGAGCTGAGGAGAGCTCGGGAACACCTTGTAAAATATACAGGCATTTGCCATTATTAATACAGAGCGGTTTTTCCTGCATTTTCTGTCATTATATGCATGTTTGTATGTGTGTGTTCATTATATGCTGCAATTGTGTATTGTCATCATG
>ML824603.1:61083-84765 GCA_009831015.1 Picea engelmannii | reverse complement strand
TATATATATATATATATATATATATATATATATATAACCATTATTTCTTTTGTATATAAATGTAGATTGTAATAATTGTTTTAATTTAGTATATAATTACCTTTTTAATACATTAAAAAAATAAATATTTTAATACATATTAATATATTATAAAATATTTTAATATATTTAAAAATATATATTGTTTTGATTTGTCTTAGTTTTAATTAATAAACAATATAGTAAATAATGTAGTAATTATAGAGATCCTAATATATTATAAAATATATTAATATTTTTAATATATTAATATTTTTTATAATATTAATATTTTTAATATTTTAATATATTTTATAATATTAATATTTTTAATATTTTGATATTAATACAATGTAGTAATTATGAACATCTTAATATAGTATAAAATATATTAATATTTTTTAATATATTAATATATTAATATTTTTTAATATATTAATATATTTTATAATATTAATATTTTGATATTAATGTATTAAACTAGTATAGTTCCATCTTAATCGTTGATCTATCAAGAGTTGAGAGATCTACACCTTGAGAGATTTGACTTTTCCAGACTTAATTTGATCTCTAAATTCATCTTAACCCTAACTGACTTGTTTTTTATATAATTATTCTCTCATAAATTTTTATTTTTAAAAAAAATACTTATTATAAAATTAATTTATATTTGTATATTTTATAATTGTTTTATCAAAAACTTAATATATGATTTATTTTATTATTATTATATTTAAATTATAAATATATATTTATAAAATATTTTGGTATATTTTGAGTGTTTGTGAGAAAACTTATTTTTCAATTTATTTTAAATTTAATTTTATATATTATTTTAAATTTAATTTTATATAATATTGTTTTTAATGAACTCCATGTTAATAAATTATATATTATTTATTTTAAATTATTTTAAAAATTATTATAATATTAAAAATAATAGAAAATAAAATTATTATAAAATAAATATGATTTGATTGCTAGAATAGAATTTTGTTATTCAATTAGTTGGGGAGGTTATTGGTTAAATTCTCTTGATATGCTTGGAGTTAAGTTCAATATTAATTTCTTTTCTCGCTTAATTTTGATTTAGTTCCATGTGTCAATGTTTTTTCATTTAATTGTATATGTATCCATTAGGTATTTGTTCTTTTCTTGGCTTGACTACATTTTCTTTTTCACTTCTTGTAAATTAAATAATATTATATTTATTAATAATCGATTTTTTTTTCCATAAATTACAGGTAACTGACCTTATAATATTATACTCATTATACTTTTCTAGTAGTCGATTTTTCTTTTTTTTTTCTATAAATTACAGGTAACTGACCTTATCATCTCCGTGTCTTCAAGAGAAAAGCAATGAAGAGAAGTTCCTTCCCTCATTTTATCACTATTAAGGGTTAACAACAACACTACTGTTAAATAAATTGTTTCAATGACATTTTGCATATCTCTCTTAATTTTTCAAAGCGTTGTGGGGTTGATCATAACAGTATTCGGTAGGTTTTATTTTTTCTTTTGTATTAGCGAATTAAATACCGTTGTATCCATTTTTCTCTACTTTCAGTAGGCATTTTCCTTTTAATTTCAAATAAAATATTATAATATCATTTTCCTTTATTTTATATTTTATTTTTAAATTAGATATTTATCTTATATTTTTGTATGTTTCTGCAAAATAGGCGCTGCTTGTGCATTAAATGAAAAGGAAGAAAAACGTACTCCTTGATACCATTTGTAAGCTGATCTTCTCAAACAGCTTGTCAGAGGCCTTCTCTGTCAGAGATATGAAGCTTGACTATCAGACTCTTGTCTCATGCGTAGTCTCCTCTTGCCATCTGGTCTTCTGGTTTCTGCTACTCTCGACAGAACCAATATCGTCGAGTTAACCGCTTTACTCTGTCTGACTTGTGAACCCCACCACTTGGACTCCACCAAGCTCTTGCGGCCTTATGTGAACTATAGCCGGCTTTCAGTGAATCTCTGCACCTACAACTGCCCTATAGCAGCCTCCTTGCCTTCGCAGGACTTACTACCAGTGCTCGGCAGATGCTTTATACCAGACTACCAGTGAACTTTATCTTCGGATGAGTGAACTTCATCAGACAGTACCAAGGAACATCGAGTGTAAATACAAGCAAATAAGCAAGATCATAACGAGCGCATGTTACAGAGACAATGAGTAAAACTTCAGAGTTGAACACATATATGCGGAAGACTTTTTATATTAAAATCAGAGCATAATCGCCAGGGTATTACAATATTTGTGCAGGATGCACATAGCGAGAGCAGGATGCTCGTATTCGCTCACACAAATTAATTACAGACTCACAGAAAGACACAAAGTTTCAGACAAAAGGGAAGCTTAGAGACTCGGACTGACTGACTACAATTCTCGAATGCCCTCCGAATGAAATCTCATCTTTCTCTTATACAAAATTTTTTGAAGGAAGAGTCATCATGAAGAAGGACCTTGAGAAGATACTGGGCCCTATGTGTCGACCACTAAATCTTGCTTTACATATTTGGCGGTAGAGATCGTGCAAGATCCTCCGACCAAATCATAAACTTTATTTCATATCGACCGAAAGTAGATAGAACAGTAAGTCTGACAGGGTTGTCATACAAGATTCCCCAATCAGAGGATAGACAAACATGACATAAAGTAGAGCATCTTGGAAATGTGGGTCAAACCGCACCAAAAGTTAGAGAAGTGCTCTGAGTTTCCAAGATTCTCATTATTTCCAAAGGACAATAATTACAAAGTGGAGGTTGGTTACAGTAACCCACTAAACCCGAATGGCACCACTATCGGCCATTTAGACATGAATTCATGTGATTACACTGTGGAGGTTGGTAACGTCAACCCACGGAAACCAATTGGTGATCATGTCAACCAGTATGACATGAAGGTTTTGATGGTGTTATTAATCATTTTCAGTATGCCCTGAAAATCTTTCAGGATAGTTGAGAGTATCCCAACATTTAGTATATGTTTTCCGTGCTATAAAAGGTTGTCCATTCAGGATCTGTATGATAGTTTTTGTTTTAAATACCCATTGAGAATGGTTTAGGATAAATGAACATAATAATTCTCCATCATTTGGCCCTATTTGGAAAAGGTCTTGTACTGTCTCTAAAGGAGAAATGGAATTCATAATTCCTGGATCAATTGCTCCTTTATTTAAACCAAAGTCCTTCCACTAATCTGCCAACCAAAGAGGTGGTCTTCCTGATGTTGCGGTATTAACGTTTCCAAATTTAACTAAAGTGAGGAATTCTTCCTGTTGGATGAAATTCCACCATAATTCTTTGTATTCTATATAGTTAAAGCCTGTTTCTGGAAAAATGATATTGGGATTTCTTTCTGGCCAGTGAAAGAGTAGCCTTGGCCTGTTCAAGCAGAACTATTGTTGATTGTTACCTATGTTATCCCTTATATCCCAGACTAAAATAACATCATGAAATAATTCTGTTAGAGCATTTTGTGCTTCAACTGCTTTTGCATTTGTTCTTTGAATTATGGGGGCCAGAACATTTGAGACTCTTCTTCCTCTTACTTCAAGCACCAGATTGGAATATGCTAAATGAGTCGTCTATGAAAAAATCTTTGTGCTCCTTAATTCCCAATGAGATTCCCATTCTGCTGCATATGTTTCCCATCTCAAGGAGTCAGGAATGTTGACCAATGTTTCTGTGCCATTCCTGAGTTGTACAGAGATTATTAAGAAAATATTTTGGAGATGTTCTCTGCTCAGAAAATCTGGTATAGAATTATTTGTTCCCTTGATATGTCCAATGGTGAAGTCAAAATTGTTGAATAAGGCTTTCCATCTAGAAAACTTAGAGTCTCCTGGGGACTTCAAATCCTTATTAAGAACTTTGTTCATAGCAGAGGAATCAGTTCTTAATAGAAACCTTTTATATATCAAATAAATTTCAAACTTTTGAATGGCATTTAATGCAACTTTGATTTCTTTGTCTAAGGCAGAATAATTCTTTTCTGCTCCTTGCCATAATCCTGAGGCAAATTGGATAATTTATTCTTTCTTTTTGCCATCCTTATTTCTAACTTGTTTGAGTAATGCTCCCGAACCAATATTGCTTGCATCTGTTTCAACAATCTTGGGAAGTTCATCATCAGAGATGTGGAGAATAGGAAGATTCTTGGTTTTTGCTTTGATATTTTTTATAGCTTGAGTGTGGGCTTCAGTCCACGGACTTGGATCTTTCATGAAGATGACTTGTTCTCAGTGTGGGCTTCAGTCAACCATTGGCATGGTCTTAGTTCAGGAAGATGACTTGTTCTCAGAATATGTCATCTATTACCTGAGTCGAGGCCTCGTAGGACCAGAACTCAATTACTCTCATGCCGAAAAACTTGCGTTGGCAGCAACCCATGCTGTTCAACGGTTCTGTCATTATGTTCTGTTTCATAAGACCACCATCATTGTTGTCGTGAATCCATTTCATTACATGTTGACACGATGGGTAATAGGCGGAAAAATCAATAGATGTATAGTCATCCTCTAGGAGTTTGACTTGGATTTCGTTTCAACGAAGTCCAAAAAGTCACTGGTCTTCGCAAAACTTATTTCAGAACTTTCGGTTGAGTCCGATGATCTTGTGCCCGAAGAGTCACCTATTAGAGGAGATATGTTTTTGATCACCTCTTCAGATCCCTGGTATAGAGATATACTTATCTATCTCCAGACTTTGAAGAGCCCCACTACTGCTTCTCGTGATGAGCGTCGACGCATATGCCATTAGGCTAAGAATTATCTCATACTCGATGATACATTGTATTGGAGAGGTGTAGACTACATCCTATGCCGATGTCTCACTCACGAAGTGTCATCCATGCCAAATCTTCTCTTGAAATATGAGGGCACATCCTGCTCCCATGTTTCATGTCATCACAGTTGGTCCCTTCACCAAGTGGGGGATTGATTACACTACATGCAACCCTCCTTCAGCAAGGGGGCACTGCTATATCATCGTAGTTGTAGACTACTTCACAAAGTGGGTTGAAGATATGCCAACGTTTAAAGATGATGGAGAGACTGCAGCTCTCTTTTTATTCAATCAGATAATAGCAAGGTTCGACGTCACGAGGGAGATTGTCACTGATCATGGCAGTCACTTTCAGAACCAAATGATGACCGAGTTAACATCAAATCTTGGACTACGGTAAGAAAATTCATCACCATACTATCCCCAAGAAAATGGCAGGTGGAAGCTGTAAACAAAACTCTTAAGACCATTCTACAGCGAACTATCAACTCAGCCAAGTCAAATTGGCATTTGATGTTATACTTGGCATTATGAGCTTACCGAACATCTGTTAAGACTGTAACTGGTTTCTCACCTTTTCAACTCATTTACAGGCTGGAGGCAGTATTTCCCATCGAATGTCAGATCCTGTCTCTAAATTTGCCAGTACAATTATTTCCAGACACTTATCCACTTGAAGAACGGTTAGTATACCTTGAGCAGCTCAATAAGCAGCGTCGTGATGCTGCCCTGGCCAAAAAGGCTCACAAACATAAGGTCAAGTGTCGGTATGGTAGGTCTGTTCGTCCTCGGATTTTCTCTGAAGGCGACCTTGTCCTGGTCTATGACCAAGGTAAGGACCTCCTGGGGGCAGTAAAATTCAAACCCATGTGGTTCGGACCTTTCATCATAAAAGAGGTTTTAAAAAAGGGTGCTTATCATCTGGTTGATTTTGAAGGGAATTCTTTGGCGGAGCCTAGAAATGGGCTCTACCTCAAGAAGTATTACTCATAGGCAGGTCACTGTGGGTAACTTTTTGTAACATATGTATAGTCTTTGTACTATTACTTTTTAGTTTCTTTTAGTGTTATGAACGTGTCATTGACATTATATTTCGTCACTATGGCAGATGTCAAGTGATTCCAAGGTGTTCGTTGGGTACGCAGACAGTGCTAGTCCGCACACTCGGAGGCTTGCCTCCGCGGCTTGGGTAATCTTTACACCTCAAGGCCATTTATTATCTTCTGGAGGTATATGCTTAGGTGACACCACAAATAATGTCGCCGAGTATAGTGAAATTATTGAGTTGCTTTGTGATTCTTTGCCATTGGGTATCTCTCATCTCCGGGTCTATCTCGACGCTCAACTAGTTGTGTCTCAGTTAAACAGAGTATACTGGGTTCATGATCCAACTTTACACTGACGATTCCTTAGGGTATGTCTCTTAGAACGAAACTTTGATTATATTACATATTTTCATGTTCCTAGGCGATTAAACCAAGTTACAGATACTCTAGCTAATCAAATTTTAGATTGGCATCTTGCACACATATGAAAGAACATTAACATAAACATGTAAATACATTTTTTACACATGATCCATAAGACACAAAAGAAAAAACACCATATATAATATCATAAAGTAACCAGAGTACATAGATGGACGCAAGCACCTCAAAAATAGGACTAATAACGAGTCATAGGGCTTATGCCCTCAAAAATATATACAAGTAGTGCTCCTGGAACGTCAAAATGTCTAGCTAAAGTCAGAGCCTGTGGGCCCTATTATACTGGTCCACAACATTGACTAAACGTCGAAATAACCGAACCCACGTTTGTGATGCCCCCACTACATGAGGCTGCATAGATGGTGGCAGGTCCTCAATCTCTGCCATCGGGACCGTGCGAGTGAGCGCAGTAAAGTTACGCTTGACTCATCTCAATACCCTCTCAGCCTCCCCGGCTAGAAGATCTCTTGCTACTATTGGTCCCCCTGCGGCGGCAGGTACGGCCCCTGGCCGAGGACGACGCATGTTCCTCGCATAGTCAGCGGGTCGCACTGGTCCCACATCTGCACACAATGAACACATATCCGTCAAATACTCTGGCATAACAAAAAAAAATGATATATATAACAAAACAACATAAAAATTACATATGTTTAAAACACAAAAAACTACAAAGGTGGAGACTTACCCATCTCCCCTCGCTCCTCACCAGGAGGTACTGGCATCTCAGGGTCTCTTGAGAAATCTATCCCGGCATAAGGGTAATCCTCTATAACCGGGATCTGTCGTGACAACCACGCAAAGAAGTCATCATCGAAGGACTCATTGGTCCTTCTGCCACCCTATCGCGGCAGTAATACTGCCCATCTACACACAGCAGGAAGAGAGGTCTGATGTCCTCGTACCACTACTCGAGGACTAAAACTCAAAACTCTCTCAAAATAGAACGAACACAGAATGGTCCCGAACCCGAAGTTCCTATGTGTCCGCAAACGACAATCTGTCAGTTGTCTTTTCATACACTCAAGCAATGTGGTACTCCAATCAAAAACTTGTGAATTTAAGCACTGGACTATACATTTCATCTTTGCACGGGACGCCTGATGTAGAGCCGCAGAACCAGTAATTTTCCCAATAAGCAATACTATCGCCTATAGCGATAAGTTAGTGATCTTTCTTATGGGCACCTGCGTGCTCGAGCGGTTTGTATCAGCTGCACAGTATAGGCCTATCAATTCTGCTATGTTATGCGGTCCCGCAGGAAAAGTCCGTAAATTGACTGGTTCCCCTCTCTTGGAGAGGCCAGTCAAAAAGTAAATGTCCTCGACTGTGGGCACCAGTGACTGGCCCTCTAACATGAACGCCTCTACATCCGGATGTTAGTAGTCAACCAAGGCATTCAGTAGCCTAGGTTGTGCCTGCATGAAAGGACATAGGAAAAACTTGAGTAACCCACACTACATCAAAGTAGCCATAGCATTGGGGTCTTCCCCGACCAACTCATTTACCTCTACATGCTCTCTTTCTCTCCAATGGACATACATCATGCAAAACACCAAGGTTCAGGAGGGTTAACCCTTTCTTTTTTATGCCTTTTTCATTCCATAAGGGGGTCCACGTGTGTTGTAATGGTGACAGTTGCGTGTACATGTGGGCAGAGTTTACTCTGCCCGAATGTACATGCGGCATGTCCAGAGACAACTAGTGTAGACCTAGGGACGACCTTTTAAAGGCTGACGCCCCCCTAAAAAATGAAACCCAATACAAAAACAAAGACATAAACTGCAAGATAAGAGAGTTTGTACTTACTTGGTCCAGATAGAAGTTTGTTTCATCCACTGTAGCTCCTGGAATCACCGCTTTTGACAAAGGGGGTATTTTGGCTCCAGAGTCAATTTCCAAATCAACAATGGTGATAATGAGCTGCCAATTTTTATTTATAGACTTTTTGGCTTCTTTTAGTCACTTTTTTGGCCTCCCTTATCATTTTATTTATACCAAAAACCATTTAGAGCGATTCAGGAGTTGCATAGGAGGGATTTGATCGGGTATTGGGACAACTTTTTGGAGTTTTGGGTAATTTTCGACGGTCCGTGAAAAAAAAATTCCAACGATCAACTTAAGCATATAGGTTAGGTTTCTACCCTGAATTTTGTATCTCGTTGTCTTTTTCCTTTTCCAAAGAATCGATCCCATCAGGTTGTGACACAGAACCATCATAGCTACTTTATAAGCGTCGCAACTTGGTGGTAGAGCTTACCAGAACATGGATGCCCTAGGTAAATCCTGGTTTCATTATGGTATCCATGTTGTCTCTAAACCATTGTAGGCTTGGGAGTCCTTGTAGTTTTTCCTGAATACGAGCTTGAGCCTCATTTGCATGATTCCTCTTTGCTCTTGACCTCACCCTCAGGACTCCCAAAAAATAACAGGTCTTCTTTTAAGCCCTTTTTCAAACCCTCTAAACATGAAAAGATTTTTGAGCAATCTTGTGGCCTTTCACGCTCCTTAAACTGAAATTTGAAGTCAATTATGTCCGGCGATAGTTTACCCCTTTTTCGGTCTAGACGGTCAACTGTACAAACAAAGGTATACTCTATGGAACTTCAGTTCTTTAGAAGAGTACTCTCAGGTATAATTTTATCCCTTTTTCGGGCCTGAGGTACTAAACTTACGAAGAAGGAACTCCCACGAAGTCCATAGTTAATCTCTTTTCAGACTCCCTAAAATTGAAAAGATCGTCGAGTGACCTTATTCTTTCACACTCATTAAACTAGTCCAGAAGAACATTCCTGACGGAGTCCATAGTTAAGTTTTTTTTAGACTCCTTAAAAATGAAAAAATGGCCAAGTGATCTTGTCCTTATCACACTCGTTAAAATGGTTTCGAATAGACGTCTTATCGGTGCTAGTTTATCCCTTTTTCGAACCGACTAGACTATCTTCGAAAAAGGTACCCCAATGGAGTCTCCTTTTATGTTTTTTCAGACTCTCTAAATATTAAAAACCACTGAGCTTACCTTCTCTGGGCTCATTAAACTTACATCTAAGGATGTTACCATTGTGTATTTTGTTAACCGCGTTTGCATATCTTATACGCCAACCTCGTAACAGTTTGCTTCTACGTTTTAACACCCTTGGCCCCCGGAGGATTTTTCCTGAGTATCATTATTTTGAACATCAATCTTGTCCTTGTGCCTTGAACTTGTATGTTTGCAACACTCATTCCTCCATTGTAACGTAACATTCCTTTATTCTTTTTTTCAAAATTATTGAAAAAAGACAAAAAAAAATCAAATATACCCCAAAATTATTTGCTAGTCCGTAAGGGGATTTCCCTCACAACACACTGTTAGGTAGATAGAGAGGTAGTGGGGGGGCCAGAGGGCCCATAGTGATAATAGTGGATTCCACTCAATGTAAATTTGAATAGGTCCACTATATAGTATTAAATAAGTCCCACTATGGTAGTTAGATATAATAATTGTGAGAGGACTTACTAGAAGGTTATACTTTTATTATAAGAAAATCCTTGAGGTAGGGAAACACCATACAATGGATCATATTATGGAATGGATCATCTCTTGTTCACTTGACTCTTCAAGGGGGATACTTTCTTTGATACTCAGGTACTTAGCAATTGGTATCAAAGCACTTTCCTTGGCAAGAAGTGTGGGAATTTATTTATTTTTGGCATATTTTTTCAGAGAAGAATAAGAGGGCCACGACATTCCGGAAAATTTATGTATATTTTTTTGAAAAATTTACAGAAACGGGTTGTATATCTGAGTTCTTCTTAGGAAAAAACCCAATTTAAAAAAAAAAATTGTCTGAAACAGAGTCCAGGAAGTCAATATATCGACATTTTAAAATCAACAATTTTTCAAGGATTTTTTCACAAATAGCGGCACAATATTTTGCTTTATGTAGCATTTGGAGGAAGAATTTGATAAAACAAATTACAGATCTGAGTTCCTATTTCAAAAATAGCTGATTTGAAAAGAAAAAATCACCCAAATCCGAGCTCCAGAACTGAAGATATTGTTGATTTAAAATCAACCATTTTGGGGGGTTTTGTGACGGCAACAGAACTACAAAGTTTATAACTTTTCACAGGATGATCAGATTGATACCAGATTAGTTCCATTGGATAGAGGATTTTAAGATATTTCTTTTGGTATCTTATATGTGGTGTTTCACATGGATATTCACTTTCAATCCCTCATGGCCCTACTATACAAACTGGAAGTCTCGAACACAAAATTTCAATGTGATATGGAAGTATTGAAGAGATCATACTTGCAGAACATGAGAGATATATTAGGAATCTCATGCACATTGACATCACATCAGAATATACTCAAGACATATATGCTTGGTATGACTACGATGAAGATTTTGAGGATTGGTAAATGCACAATTGTAATCTCTAGGATGATAACTACTTTCATATTTTATTTGATGACTCTACTCCACCTTATGTAGAGCACATTATGGAGAGCAGTGAAGATCCTTCTATGAAATCTGATTTTCAGGATTCTCCAATACTATTTTGTTATTCAGATGAGTTTTTGGATATGGAGGGATCTACGTATTTGGATCCCCATGATCAATCTAGCTCTTTGGAGCATCATTTTCAGTTGGTTGTTGAGTTCATATATCTTCCACGTGGAGTTCACATGAGCACTTGGAGATGGGGCCCTGGTTTACAATTGTGGTTGGACTACTTCAGTATGGCAGATTTCATTTCTACATGGGACCATGGTTCTATAGTCTACTTCAGCACTACGGTCCACACTTATCCATGAGACCTTGATATATGGTTGCACACCCTCATAGCAAGCGTTGAGGACAACGCTTTCATAAGGGGGGTGGAATGTTAGGTAGCTAGAGAGGTAGTGGGGGGCCCAGAAGGCCCATAGTGATAATAGTGGAGGCCATTCAATGTAAGGTGGACTAGGTCCACTATATAGTATTAAATAAGGCCCACTATGGTAGTTAGATATAATAAATGTAAGAGGACTTACTAGAAGGTTATACTTTTAGAAAGTTCCTCCTCTAGAATGTTACTAGGTGGTTGGTAGCACTATATAAAGGGGTTCAAGAAATGTAATGGGATATGAAGAGAAGTATTGTATTTGGAGTTGAAGCTCATTAGGAGGTAGCCCCCTCAAAGAGGCAAGTGAACAGGAGAGGATCCCTTCCATAATAGGATCCATTGTATGGTGTTTCCCTACCTCAAGGGTTTTCTTATAATAAAAATGTGGTTTCTTCTATATTGTTTTATGGATCTATTGTGTATTCAGTATTTGTGGTGATTATATTTGTATATCTACTAAGGTACTTAACAATCACTCCAAAGAAAACATTTGGCCACAAGTTTGTCCGCCTCCTCCATCTCTTTTATTTTAATCAATGAATGAATAGAAGGTTTCCCCCTAAGTGTTGACCTCGGCACAAAGAAAGGTGAGGTTGATGAGTAGACTGCAGAATTTGAGGGCCTTGTGGCTCAGGAGTGGGATTGTGGTACTGGTCCCCCCTCAGAGGAACTTGTTCCATTGTTTCTATTTGCAAGTTCAAGTTTTGTTTTGCAAGCCTCGGCCACATCGATCTTATTATCCATATCAATGAGTGATTGGTTTTCAATACGCATAATTTCCGGGATAATATTTAGACAAATTTCCACATCAAACCCAGTGATTTTGGCAAGGTGGTATTTCAAGCGGCTAATTCCTCCATAAATTATTTTTCCGCAAAGATTGCATGACAATATTTTTCTATTAGGAATTTCTATTGGTTCACCATACATCCACATTGGATCCAATGCCTTCAACATTTTGTTTAGGTGAAAATATTTAACCTATGGCACAAAAAAATTTAAAAAATAAACACATGATAATGCGAAGCTTAAATAATGAGAGCTAGATGAATGTGGAGTGATTTAATCTTCCATTCAAAAACAACAAGAAGAGGCACATTGCAAACCTTAGCCTAACTCTTGAAAAAATAAGTTCAAACTTCAAACAAATGAAAGAAAAACATTTTGGATCAGACCTAGAAATCTTGATGGTTTGAATGATTGAATGATTAATCCCCACTTCACAATCTCTTCGCTAATGGCAACAAGATCCTTGGCTTTCTCCTCCTTGGATAGATGCACAATGACTTCCCTCACACCTCCCCAGCTCTCTCGAAGCTTAGAAATGAAACAATGAATGAAAAAAGTGACTTGCAGCCTTTAAAACTCGTTCACGTGCACTTTTCCACCTTTTTTGCCAGCAGGCTGATATTTCCCATCAACTCACGCTATTTTAACAATGTGTTGCGACACATTCAATATGTCAAATATGTCGCGTCATATTCCAAAGAATATATCGACCTCCCGTATATCTCAAGGATATATATGATATATCCTATATATCATAGAGATATACAACACTGCTATATATACACCAATTAACAAATAACATGTATCCATACAATAATTATTTTATATTTTTCTTCAATACAAATAACAAGTTCACTAAGTCATTATAATTGTGAGCTCAGATGTTATATGTTGTGTTATTGTTGTATCAATGTGTTTATCCTCAAAGAAAGTTAAAATTTAAATGTGTATGTTTAGTTTTATATTTAAATATATTAAAAAAATTATGGGTTAGTTGAATTGATATTTTATTAGAATTTTGGTTAGTTTCATGTTAGTAGATGTTTAGTTTGAATAAAGAAAATTAAATTTATATATTTAAATATATACAAAATTTTATGAGTTAGTTTAATTGATATTTTATTAGTTTTATGTTAGTAGATATTTAGTTTGAATTCTTTTTCTTTTTTAATTTGAACCCCTTGGTAAATTTTACTAATCTCATTTTTTTTTGTAAGTAAGATTGTATAAAAAGCCTTCAAAAAGAAAAAATTACAATATTAACATTTTGTTCTAGGTTGTAAAAACTGAACTGTCCCGAGGGGAAACTAGTTCAGCTAGCCGAACAGGTCAAGAACCAAAGTCTTAAGTTACCATTCATAAAAGTTACAACATCTAAATACAAAAAATACAGCCCTTGTGGGTGACCGAATTGACCTTTCTTCTAACATTGACATAAGTTGGAACATACAAAATATGACTATAGGCCCTATGTGGAAAAATAAAAGTTAAACACCCCGCTAACCATGCATAGAGACACCTGTGAAAATTAGTTGGTAGGCTTGTAGTGTGGCCACGCATCCAGGGAGGTGGTGTTGGTCGTTGGGTCCCGGACTGGTGTTGCTTCCTCCTTGACCGGTGTCGCCTCTTCCTTCGTGGTCCTGTGCGCAGTTGGCGCCAGAATTAGCGTCTCAACCTTGGTTGCATTTTCTTCTACATCTATGGGGTGGCACACTCCCTGCAATTCTAAGAGTATTTGCAGGAACTGCGTTTACTTCCCATCCAATATCTCCATCTGAAAATGCAGGTCATCCAAGTCCTGTCGTAATTCAGAGACCGGGCCTTGCAGAATTGCAAGGCCTTCTTGAAATTTGGAGCTTGATGCAGATTCGGCGTAGGAGTGAGGCTCTTGTTGTGGACGATGGTTGGCTCCATAGCCTTCACTCTGAGTTTGGGCGCAGTGTGGTTGGGTTGGGGGCGAATGGGCTGGCATGTGCATAGGCGAATTGGGTGGAACGACTGGAATTGGCTGTGAGGTGGAGGCCAAATACAAGAGTGGCCCTGGGTCAAAACGTAGAGAGTTTCTGAAGAGATCAAACCATTCAAGCCTGGATGCAAAAGACAAGGAGAGGGGCGGGAGGTTGTTGAGGCTATGACCAGACTGCGTCGAAGAGGATGGCGAGGAGGGTGATGAGGGTGAATAACTGTGAGAGGGTGCAGGCGGGGAACGGAGAGCCAAGCGCGATCGACTGGGCTACCAAGCCGAGCCACGTTTGAATTTCCCCCTTTGTCTCGGCATGTCCGAGACACTGTGAAGTCTATCAAGCACAAGAAGGAAGGAGAGGTAGAGAAGGAACAATTGTGGGGAGCGCAGTTCGCTCGAGGACTCGACCGAGGATGAATGGAGCTGCGAGCACACCTGGTGAAGTTCATAATGCCGAAATCGATGGTGGAGGTATACACGCACGAGCAGAGTAAATTATGTTCCATTGCTCTGATCCATCGAAGGGATGGATAGCTAGAGCATGGCACACTAAGATTAATGGCACCCTAGTTAGCGTGAGGTTGTTTTAAATGCATGGCAGTGGCAGGAGGGGGTGGTACGCTCCTGTCACGTGGCTGGCGCCATGGTGGTCGTCACTTGTCCGATCCGCTTGACACTTGGTCTGCAATAACACCCCATCGGAGCTTCTTGGTGATTAGATTACTTTGTTGTGAATATTATTCTGCATTCATGTTGCCCAGCAAGTTCCGGCTTGTGTGCTATCATTTTTGGAAGTGAAGTAATTTTGTTCGAAATTTGGTGAGGAATAGTTAGATTTGCATATGCATATTTATACATATTTGAGTGTCTAAATTTATATAATTTTAAAAAATACAATTTATATAATTGAAAATAACAATTTTATCCAGATTTACATCACCAAATTCAGATAAAAATTCAAAAGATAAAACGTTTAGCCAACACTATCATGAAACAGTGGAAAATGTCAGTTTTGACGTTCCGTGGCTTGTCTTGAGAATTATTGAGTTAAGAAACGCACAGGGCACATACCTCACATGAGTACTTAGGTCGTCGCCACTTTTCCTTCACGTGTAGACTCTGAACTCGAAGTGAAAGAAGCAATCTTGGTATACAAAACCTGTCTCCGTGAAAGGTTCTAGAAGCAAACCCACTGCACTTCTTTACAGTTGAAGCAATTATTTCAGATGTCATGCTCCACTGCACTCCTTTACAGTTGAAACAATTATTTCAAATGTCATGCTCCACTGCCTGCAGTTATCATGGTCCACTGCGTGCACCACTAACTCTCTAGTTCATCAGCATCACCTATCGAACTTTCGCGCACTATAGTTATCATTGGACGTGGCAGCTTCGAAAGGGAACAGGTGGTAGATGTGCGGCTTCTAAAGGGGGAACAGGTGGCTGGTCGATTCAATCCACTACCTGGTGGGCTAGTTGAATGGTGCTTTCTCCAGGCAAAGTCGTTGGGAGAAAAGATCGTTGGCAAGATCCTAAACCGATTTTTAAGTGTCTGCCCAAGACACCATTGATAACGGATGCTTTTTATTCTTTTATCTATTTTTCGACAACAACCCACTAATTCATCAATGGTGTACACTTTCCCTGTACCGTTAGAGGATTTTTTTTTACCTTAGCTTAAAAATATTAAACAAACAATAATATATATATATATATATATATATATATATATATATATTTTGCAGTCTAAATGTTTTATGTTTTGGTCTTTTTCATGGGATTTTTTTTTATTGAAAATTTGGCTACAAAATGTTGGATATATAGATTTGAGTGGCTAAGTCTGTGCAATCCTAATGTCTCAAAGATTTTTCAACACATTTAATCCATTTATGCATTCAAAAATCCAGTTTAAATAACAGAAAATTGTTGTTTTATCTAGATTTATTTCACCAAATTACAACAAGAAAAACAAAACATAAAATAATTAGACAACACCCTATATATCTATATAGATAGATCAAAAAAGTTAAAAATTATAAAAATTTGAAACAAAAAAAAATGATTTATATATATCAACATAAATCTATCTTATTCGGTTTGATTTTTATATAGCTATTCTTCCATAAATTTTTATTTGATAAAAAAATATTTGTTATAAAATTATTTTATATTTATATATTTTATAATTGTTTTATAAGAAATTAATATATAATTTCTTTAATTATTATTATATTTAAGTCATAAATATATATTTTTAAAATATTTTGATATATTTTGAATGTTTGTAAAAAATTATTTTAATTTGATTTTAAATATAATTTTTAATAAATTGTTGATAAATTATATATTATTTATTTTAAATTGCTTAAAAATTTATTATAATATTAAACATTATAGAAAATAAAATTATTAAAAAATAAATATGATTAGATAGTTACAACACAAATTTTGTTATTTAATGAGTTTGGATAGATGGACCATTCATGAAACATAGATAAGTATTCAAAGAGTTTGCTAGGAAAGTCCTAAAGAATTTGCTCTCAAGATATCCTTGGAAAAAAATAAATTATTATTCAAATACATATATAGAAAAAATTTCCCTTAATAAAATATTTAACATTATTCATTTAAAACACTTTTAAGTTTCAATATAAATAAAAATAATTAAAAAAATCTTAATAAAATATTATATAATAAACACATATAAACAACCTTTTAAACACAAAGAAAAAAAATAATTTTATTATTCAAATACATAGAAAAAATTTCCCACAATAAAATATTTAACATTATTCATTATTTATTATATCTTATTCACTCATTCACTACCTCCCCATGTCAAGATTGGGTAATGTTTAACCTTGGAATTTGTTTATCTCACTAGTTGTTTTTATCATCATGAATGTGTACAATTTAATTGATCATGCTTTTAGTTAGCATCAATGATGTTTGTTTGTTTTTTTATTTGTACAAGAAAGGTGTTCGTTAAGTACACGTGATTGTTTCCGTGTAATCTTTGAATAGATTTATTATACATCATAGGACAATAGAAACCGTTTGATGTATGTCGGCGACATAAGGATGCATTTAATGAGTTTGGATAAATGGACCATCCAACCCAAAGCCTAACCCAAATGAGTTTGGATTTGCATTTAATGAGTTTGGATAGTTGATTTGAGTTAGAGTCGACAAGTCTAACCCAAAGCCAAGTTGACACGCCCAAAACACCCTAAACCCCAAGTATTAGTATAAATGGTCAAGTTTTTACAAAAGCCAATGATTATAAGAATGTGGACTCATGATTTTGAGAATGGACTCTTCAAACGTTAAATATTGATATTGGACAATTTATTAGAATTTTGATGGATAAATGATGATATAAATTGTGTACTATTGATTTTGAGAATGTACTCTTCAAACTTTAAAATTTTGACATTGAGAATGGACTCTTCAAATCTTAAATAAATTTTGATATTGGATAATTTATTAGAATTTTGATGGATAAATGATGATATAAATTGTGGACTCATGATTTTGAGAATGAAGTCTTCACACCTTAAATTTTGACATTAGATAATTTATTAGAATTTTGATGGATACACGATGATATGGTTTAGGGGTTAAATTTAACCGGTGTTTACCTGTTTTTAGATTATTTAACCACTATATATGAGCAACTTTAAAATCTTCACATCAATTACAACTTTTAATTATTTTTTAAAACTCTCAAATTGATCGATGGGTTAAAAATTTACCTATATATATATATATCTCCCTATGTGAGATATGGAATTGTAAGCATTTTCAAATTGGATTGCAGAAAATAAAAAATAAAACAAGCCAACA
This sequence comes from Picea engelmannii, assembly GCA_009831015.1. Classification (NCBI taxonomy): domain Eukaryota; kingdom Viridiplantae; phylum Streptophyta; class Pinopsida; order Pinales; family Pinaceae; genus Picea; species Picea engelmannii. The sequence continues at coordinate 66,987 of ML824603.1, read as the reverse complement.
ATCCCATTGGTTGAGACTTTGATTTTTGGAGATGAGACTCTCGTTGAGACTCTGGTTTTCTGAGATGAGACTCTGAGATAAGCACAAACTCCATTCACAGTGATGAGACTCTGAATCTCGAGATAAGCACAAACTTCGTCCACAGTGATGAGACTCTGAATCTAGAGATAAGCATATACTAAGCTCCTTAGACCTCAAGATGAGACTACAAGATATGCATAGACGATGCCCACAATGGGTCTCCGGGCCTGCTAGAAAAAACCCATCTCCATTGCAATTCACATCATGCAAATTGCAATCATGCACTGTGCATGTGGAAGCCTAAAGCTTAAATCTTGAGAATCACATCATGCAAATTGCAATCCAAGACTGTGCATGTTGAACCCTGCAACCTCAATCCTCAAGGTTGAGATTCACGTGGCACATTGATCCAAGGTGATAGGTTTTATTGACAAATTGCAAGTTAATTTTAATGTACTTTATGCATCGGATCGGTAAGAATGTGAGACACATAAAACTCTATAACTTGTTGCGGAATAATAATAATGAATTTTACTTGATGCTCATTAATGATTAAAGAGTTCAGCCATTATTAACCATACTGTAAATTAAGAGAAGATAACAACAAACAAGAAAGAGAAGTAGAGACATGAACTTGTTAACAGAGTTCACCAATCTTTGGCTACATCTCCGGGCCCGCTTCCAAGTGGAGGACCTCTTTATTGCTCTTCAAATGCTCAAGTTCTCTTTATATTGGCTCTTTGTTGTTACAAAAGGCTTATGATCTACTGTACAAGACCTCCTTGTTCAAATACATACATGCCTCATCAAACTCCTCGCAAAGACATGACAAAAATACCTCTTGAAACATGAGAAATGGCCAAATTAGACAAGTTGCTCCTCAAAATCCCTGCATCAAAAAGTTACCCCTCAACCTAAAAAAGCTTGACTTATATAATTTTTAGGCCCAATAAGAGAAGCCCAACTTCTCCTGAAGATCTAGCCTCTTTTTGGAATAAAATAAACCTTCAAATGGCCAAGAAATCCTCAAAAATACATATTCTGGGCAAAACTTAAGGCAAAAACACACTTTTGATTAAAAATACTCAGAGTATCCCCTAAGGCTGGGCGTGTGCCTCTTCGAAGCGGTCATATGGAGTACATATGGCCAAGCTCCAACCCAAAGGACTGTGCGCTAGCCCTTTACTTGCGCTAGCTCCTGGTTTTGGGGCGCATTCCATGGAACCAACTCCTAACAACTCCGCACACACAGGAATAAGCCCCTTTTTTATTGGTGGTATGTGGCTTCCCCATGCTGATGGTTAAATAGCGCCCGCACCCCTTCATATTATGGTCACAACGCCAAAATAAAACAATGGGCTGGGGCTTAGCCCCAACCCTTTTCTGCCCCACATATCAATACATTGCACTTTAAATAAATTTAATGTGGTATTATAAAACAAGAAACAATGTGGCACATTGGCGTTTGGTCGCTTCCCAAAGCATTGTGCTCAATCATAGGTCATGGGGTCGAACCCCATTAGCTCCAATATAATTTTGTCCATTCAGCTAGTGATGGGGTGCCACGTGGCACCCTTTCATTGGTCCTCCATGATGCCACATGTCAACATGCTATTGGTCCCTATCATTGTCCAGTCACCCCACTGATGTGATGCCACATGTCACTATGCTACATCAACATGTTGACATCAGCATTGACTTTTTGCCAATTTGACTGTTGACTTTTTAGTTGTTTGGGAAAACGGTCAGAGTGCGATAACTCTCGCATACAACGTCTGTTTGAGAAAGAAAATATATGGATGGAATCAACGCGACGATCCGGTCGCAATGGAATTGGTTTCATTCAATTATGATAACTTTCATTTTTTAGCATTTTTTGGACCTATGGAGCCTCCTAGATCATTCCTCCCCACTTGGAAGCTTTTGGACCACCAAAAGTCTGGTTTTACTCAGGTAAGAAGTGAGGATACTGCCTCCCCACTTGTACTGTATCATCCATCCTTTTTATTGGGACAATGATCACCTGACTAATCACAACAAACATAAAAATTGAGATATTATTGTTTATCAAAGTAATCATCTCATTTATTGCACAATCATCTACATTATTTGTCGCATTTAGCAACCATACACTAGTGAATAGAAGTAAACTAAACAAAAATACTGAATATGCAAATGAGAATAAAAAAAATACTTCCCCTTCTGAACAAGAACAATAATCAAAGTATCTAGCTGAACCTCATGTTGTAACTCTAGTGACATTTCATGATTGTTAGAACCATACTGAACCATCTCATGTCTAGCATCACTAAATTTTTTATTTCTTACAGACATAAGTGCTAAAAAATTTCTTGCATTTACCATTCATTTTAACTACCCTGTGGTTGCAAAAGATCTGTCAATTTTCATGTGATGAGCATGAACAATGTACTCTTTCCCATCTTTCTTGAAGCAATGTTTATTTTCCTCCCTGTAGAATATGAATTTTCTATCATAAAGGTATGGACTTCCAAGGACAATTCCACATATGTCCAATGGCACCATATCAAGCTCTACTTCATCAACATAATTAGAAGTGATTGGAAACTTAATTTTACATTGCTTAGTTACTTGCAAATTATTATCACCACATATCCATCCCAATGGATATGGTCTAGGATGTGTCTTAGTTTCAAGTCCCAAGTTATTTACAACCTCTTCACTGATTAAATTGGCTTGTGATCCACTATCTACAAGAGTATCAATTTTAACATTATTTGTTGTGACCCTTATGTGGAAAAGTTCATCCCTTTTACACTCATCATTCATAACATCTGAATTAGAAGAACTAGTACCTGCAACAAAATTTATACCTCGGATTCCCATAGCTACAATTTTTGTCTCATCACCGGAGTCTGATCCAAGATCCACTTGAACTGTCGCAGCTCTGGTATTCTTTCTTCCTTGGTTGGCATACTTATTTGGCTTCAACTTAGGATGTAAGATCCAACAATGATCTTCATCATGGCCTACCTTCTTGCAATGCTTGCAAGTAGGCTTCTCCTTTCTTGATGTGACTGTCTTCTTCTCTTTCTCTTTACTTTTCCCTGAATCTTTTCTTTGCCAAGTATCTGTAGAAACACTATCACCAACATTACCTTTACTTGATTCAATGTGAATGGCTTGTACACATACTTCATCAAAGTTAGAAGGATTTAACATAAGAATAGTGTGCTTGAGATAAGAATGTAAACCACCAATATATTTTAGGAGTGTCTCTTGTGTATATAAAGGAATACCCAAATTTAATGCTTTCTTACGAAATGTTTGAGTATATTCTTGTACACTTTGATTCTTAGCTTGTCTTATACTTTTCCAATTCATCATTTCTTATTGCATATATGCTAATGGATAAAAATGTTTCTTCAAAGCAGTGATAAAATCATTCCAGGAAGAGATTGTTTTACAATTTTTCTTGAGATCATCTTTAGTTTTTCTTTCCCACCATATGAGAGTTGTGCCTCCCAATTTGAGACATGGAAGTTGGATCTTTGTTTCATCATCAACAATCCTTTGTATCCTGCAAAAGACTTCTAATTGTCTAACCCAATTATCTAGATTTTATGCATCTAATTCACCATCATAAGTGGGTAAATTAAATTTTACATCAAGCTTTAATAAAGGCATATCAGAAGAATGACGAGTTTTTTTAGGTTTCTTATCCTTGGAGGGATGTACACTTGCTTCACTTGTAGATGACGAGGATGAAGGGGAAAAAGGTTCTGAAGGTCCACCACCTCCAACTCCTCCTTCTGCTCTTACCGAAGATTCACCTTCTTCAACCTTTGAATTTCTTCATTGTCCTCTTTCATGGTAAAGTTCCTCTACAATGAATTTCATCAATTGAAATGCCTCAAATAAATCATCCTCAGATGCAAAAGGACCTAGTTTTATCGGTGAAGACATCTCTTGTTTATGAGATCTTCTTTGAATCTTTGGATTAAGAGCCTCAAGTTGGCCTTCTCCTCACTTGAGTTTGGCTCTGGTGAGCATCCAATGCTTGCAATTCCTATCAAACCTTCAAAACCAAATGCTCTGATACCATAAAATTGATCCAAAAATGATAGGTTTTACTAACAAATTGCAAGTTAAGTTTAATGTACTTTATGCATCGGATCGATAAGAATGTGAAACACATAAAACTCTATAACTTGTTGTGGAATAATAATAATGAATTTTACTTGATGCTCATTAATGATTAAAGAGTTTAGCCATTATTAACCATGTTATAAATTAAGAGAAGATAACAACAAACAAGAAAGAGAAGTAGACACAAGAACTTGTTAATGGAGTTCACCAATCTTTGGCTACGTCTCTGGGCCCACTTCCAAGTGGAGGACCTCTTTATTTCTCTTCAAATGCTCAAGTTCTCTTTACATTGGTTCTTTGTTGTTACAAAAGGATTCTGATCTGTTGTACAAGACCTCCTTGTGTATATACATACATGCCTCATCAAAATCCTCTCAAATACATGACAAAAATGGCTCTCAAAACATGAGAAATGGCCAAATTACACAAGCTTCTCCTCAAAATCCTTGCATCAAAAAGTTACCCCTAAAGCTCAAAAAGCCTGATTTATATATTTTTTAGGCCCAACAAGAGAAGCCCAACTTCTCTTGAATATCTGGCCTCTTTTTGGGATCAAATCACCCTTCAAATGGCCAAGAAATCCTCAAAAATACATATTCTGGGAAAAACTTAAGGCAAAACCCCACTTTTGATTAAAAATACTCAGAGTAGCCCCTAAGGTTGGGTGCGCACCCCTTCGAAGCGGTCATATGGGGTACATATGGCCAGGCGCCAGCCCAAAGGGTTGTGCGCTAGCCCTTGGTTTTGGGGCGCATTCCATTGAACCAACTCCTAAAAACTCTACGTGCATATAGATAAGCCCCTTTTTTATTGGTGGTATGTGGCTTCCCCATGCTAGTGGTTAAATAGCACCCACACCCCTTCATATTGTGGTCACAACTCCAAAATAAAACCATGGGATGGGGCTTAGCCCCAGCCCTTTTCCGCCCCACATATCAATACATTGCACTTTAAATAAATTTAATGTGGTATTATAAAACAAGAAAAAATGTGGCGCATTGGCATTTGGTCGTTTTCCAAAGCGTTGTGCTCGATCATAGGTCATGGGGTCAAACCCCATGAGCTCCAATATAATTTTACCCATTCAATTAGTGATGGGGTGCCATGTGGCACCCTTTCATTGGTCCTCCACGATGCCACTTGTCAACATGCTATTGGTCCCTGTCACTATCCAGTCACCCCACTGTTGTCCTACCACATGTCACTATGCTACATCAGCATGGTGATGTCATGCTGACGTCAACATTGAATTTTTTCTAGTTTGACTATTGACTTTTTTCCTATTTGGGAAAATGTTGCAGGAGCATCTCTCCATGCCAGCCAGTCAGCCACGTCAGCGCACACTCATGCAGGGCTGAAAGGGAGGCGCAGCCTCATTTTGAATTTGAATTCAATGTAAATAAATGCCTTAGGCTGGTGAGCCATGAATGCCATGCCTTTGCGCAGGCTGTAGATAAGATAGACATTTATTATAGATTGGCTGAGATCTAGTTCTGGATAACAGACTAGACAACCATTGATTGTAATTAATTAGAGTAGGTAAATCCTAGAGGGAAGCGCTAAGAGCCCTCAGGTAAAAGAGATTTCATATCTCATTTTGTAATAGGGAATGGTAGAGTTGAAGAGCTGAGGAGAGCTCGGGAACACCTTGTAAAATATACAGGCATTTGCCATTATTAATACAGAGCGGTTTTTCCTGCATTTTCTGTCATTATATGCATGTTTGTATGTGTGTGTTCATTATATGCTGCAATT
>ML824603.1:0-31287 GCA_009831015.1 Picea engelmannii | reverse complement strand
CTGTCTAGAGATACAAAATCTCACAAGGCCTTCTAGCAATGTGGTCAGACAAGGTTTGATTAAATGGGGGAAAGAAAACAACTATTGAACCAGATTATACTTCATACAAACAAGCACAATGGGTTTAATAACCAAGAAATAACATATGATTATCAACTAAGACAATTAACCAGTGAGATGACAGTCACTGCAAATTGAATGAGCATCAACAAAGGACTTCCACTCATAAGATATAAAAGAACAGAGGAGAAAATCTGACAACAGAACTGAAGGAAGCTTGCAATTTTTTATAAAATAAGAATAGGTCTTTTCATTACAGTGGAAACATCATAGCACTCAAAATCGAACCCCCTCTCTCAAACTGAGTTCCTAGACTTTATAGCCTTTACAAACAGTTTTCAGATCCTCAAAACATGGATCTGCTATGCTAAAAATAGTAATTGAAACTGAAATTACAAAATATAGGGTTAAGCCCTCAAAATTAGATAATTCATGTGTGTTGATGTGCTGGACAGTCGATGGAGTGAAGTTAAGCCTTCCAAGGCCTTTGACTCGATCTGGTGCATAAGAATTGAATGCCTAGAAATCTTGAGATGATTCTTTGACTGTTTATATTTAGCTGATAAGGTATTTTTTTATTGATGAATTCCTGCCACCTGTACATTTGATCTTCTTGCTGGAAAACTTGACTGGAAAGGTGGATCGAATCTTTAACCAGCTGCACAAAATCTGGAGTATTTCCTGCCTTCTGTCATCCTTGTTCTATAGAGTTTGGAGTCTTTCAAATGAGACATCTAAAATTCTCCTAATAAGAGGTATAGCATTCTGCGAATGACAATTAGCAAATTTCTCAAACTTGACATTACTGCTCAACTTTAACAGCTTCCTGACATCCATCATGGAAAGCTTGCCATTCCCAGATGCAGAGACAAGCCATGGATCTTCAAACGCAAGTGAACTTGTTGCTTTGTTGGTTGGTTCAAGCACAAGTGCATATCTAAAATATTCCATAGCTTCCATGTAATAACAGAGATTTTCCCTTGCAGTACCTCTTCTTAAATACGCTTTCACATTCTTTTTGTCAATACTAATCACTTTGCTACAGTCTTCTTCAGCTTGTTGAAATATTCCCAATTCTAAACATGTTGCTGCACGATTGTTGTAGTAAGTAGCATTCTTGTCGTTTAACTTGATTTCTTCAGAATAAAAATTGACAGCTTTATGCCATTGTTTTCCCTTATACGCAACATTGCCCTTTTCTTTAGAAATCTCTACAGCCTTTATTTGGCTACCAACTGTAGGCAAGGACCATGAGATTGAAGCAATCTCAGCTTGTTTTTGAAGATATGGATACAGATCCCTTAGGGTATCAAGTAAAAACTGATCTGCTCCATACTTCGCCACCAATGACACTGAAACGGGACATCCATCATACTTTCCTAGAGGTACACTGACCTGACAGCATCCAGACATGCCAGCAACACTCAACAGTGAAAAAGCACTAGAAAGGAATTCCTCCAATTGTCTCCCCTTTGACCTGATCTTAGGAGGAGCTGGAGCTGTAGGAATAATCAAAATCCCATCATCCTTCAGAAGTTTTCTAAGAGCTGCACACATCTCATTCCTTGCCTTCAGACAATATTCAACTTGTTCATCAGTAGTTTCTAGAGCTGCATGTACTCGGCCTGATATACCAGGTCCCAAAACAGGCTTCATTGTCTTGACCCATTCCTCATGATTCATCTTGAACTCATATCTTTGTAGTAAAAGGAATGCATTGCAAAGATTCTTCAAAGTAGAATTTCCTTCTCCATTTCTGCTTTCTTCATTTTTGAAAACCTTAAGACTTGGAACTTTGGAAGCAATATATCCAGCAACAAAATATCGTCTATTGTACAAACTGAATCTTTCAGGAAGCTTCCTGTCATCCTGTCATCCTCTGAGATTCTTTGAACTGTTTCCTCCATGAAACATAGTTCAGTTGGTCTTTTTCAGAAAAGGTGCATAGTTATGATCTGCACCAAAATGGAAAACAGATAGATGAAACTACAATCTGCCAGGCATGAGCACACAACATCCCATGCTCCACTTCCTGCCTTAAATAATGGTAAAAACTAAACTGACTCCATATCACAATGGAAGGAACTAGAAATTGCCATAAGATCCCACTGGACTTGAATTTACTCTCTGAACAGCATATTCTACCATGAGCCAAATTCTAATCAACAAGCTTCTTCAATCTGTTAATGGCAAGAAACCTTCCTCCATGTTCCACATTTTGACCACTGTATCATATCCTGCAGTAAATATGAGATTTGCAGATGCAAGAAGACAAACAGACCATATGGGTTCAGTATGTCCATGGAAAACGTCCATTTTGAATCGGTCTAGAAAAACCTTGCTACGAGCTTCTCTCTCAACTTAGAGCTCTCTCCATGATTTTTCCGGTGGCAAGGCAAATGTTTCAGAAGTTTTCCGAGGTGCAGGAAGCCCCCATCTCTCATAATAGAATTCCTTCCATCTATGGTTATCTGAAGAACTCCTCCACAAAAGAACACATATACAGGAAACAATGTTGAGCTCTCTTACATGAGATGATTCAGAATCTCGGATATTAATACAGGAGGAAGTTCAAGAAATGAGTTCCCCATAATGCCCTCGGATCTAAGGGCCCTCCGCTGATATTTACTTTAGATAGTACCAAATAAAACCACACCCTCAAAAAAATTAAGAGAACTGCAGAGACTCGATATAGAAACGGATGAAAACACGGGGATTTAGACTCATATTCACGATTCTTCTTAACATTGTTTGTTGCGCAGAAGCCTCCTTGATTACGGTGGTAAACAAATTCATGAAGTTCCTATTCTCTTCGTCAATTGCCCTCAAGATCTGTATAGGAATAGGATTCCATGGAAACATAATCACAACCTCTGCTCTTGCAGTCATTCCAGATCTGTGCAGAGTCCTAAGAAAGCATCTCACTTGATCTTCGGTGTTTGCATCTTACACATTAACAGCTGGTCAATGTTGTGATGAAGTAAACCCGAGACTGATGATGAGCACCTTTACATTTGCAAACTGAACACCGGGCTGAGCTCTTTTTAGAACACTTGTGCAACCCATTTTAAACTTGACATCTGGAAGCTATCTTCAACATGGCTGTTAATGTTTCTTACAAAGAGAGTCTTCGAAGGATGTTCCCCATAAAGATACTTCTCACAAATAGAACCATTTGATCCCCCTTGCTGAGAATTTGAAACCTTGCTAAAGACATCGTTTGCAGAAGATGAATACGACATGTAGCTTGACATGGGAGCAGATGAAAGCACGAGATTTAAATTTTGAACAAGAGAAGCTTTTCGGTGGTTAAGAACTTCAAGAAATGTGCCTCTTATCCACCGAAACAGTCGGCTTTCGGTGGTTGACTAGTCGTTTTACAGACCAGCTTAACCACCGAAAGATGAGATTTTAAATTTTGAAGGCCAACACTTAAAGGAATGATTTTTCCAATTTTATATATCAGAAATAGAGCAACTAATCTACTCTAAAAAATTTAGAAATAATTTTTTTGACTCATTCTATCACCTAAAATTTGAAAACTTAGCAGTGTAATTTTAGGAGATAACAGTGGGAGAGAGAGAGAGAGGGAGAGTGGGGGAGAGGGGTAGAGTGTTATAGGGGGGGATACCTACCCTTGGGTCCCTACCTCTACTCAACCGCTAGTCCCATATATCCCTAGGAACCTACCTCCACTTGGGCCCTAGCCCCATCTAACCCTAATCCCCCACCTATACCTGACTCTTAACCCCCTCCACACCCAATCCCTAAGCACCTTTTTCCAATACCTCTTCTCGAGGGCCCCACAACACCTACATATTCAACCTATTGCTCTAACTATTACCCTATGCCTCAAACCACTTTCAATCCTAAGCCCCTAGGTCCTACTTGTCCCCAATCCCCTCCACACCTTTATTCCTAAACTTATATGGGCCATGTAACAAAAATTGTGTTCATTGCATTAAGAGCGCAAATGTGCTCTTGTGAGTAAAAATAAATGAGGTCATTCATTGTGTCTACCTCATATTCTTGTCCAACATGAGCACACATGCTTTCCAAGAATACATGTGTTCTCCTATAGACACTCTCCACTTAAGGATAGAATAATGTTCATCCTCTTTATCTCCCAAAAACGTGACACCATTCCGACATATGCACACAAAAATAATAACATCAATTTTTTTTTTTTGTTTTTTAGTGCCCTCAAAATGCAAACATTTATCTTGTCATGTAATTGGAAGACAATTGTCATATTGTGTAATGCGAAAGAAAAATATGTCTTGTTGTATAATTGGAAGGCATTTATTGTCTTGTTGTATAATTTGGAAGGTAATTTTTGGAAGGAACTTCTATTCTTTTGGTGTAATTGGAAGGAATTTATTGTCTTGTTGTATAATTGGAAGACATTTCTTGTTTTCTTGTATAATTTGAAGGAACATTTTGGAAGACACTTTTGGTCTTGTGGTGTAATTCAAAGGCATTTTTTATCTTGATGTATAATTGAAAGAAAACTTTTGAAAGACACTTTTGGTATTTTGGTGTACTCAAAAGGATTTTCTTGTCTTGTTGTATAATTGGAAGGAATTTCTTTCCTTGTTGTATAATTGGAAGGAACTTTTGGCCTTGTGGTATACTTGGAAGACATTTCTTGTCTTGTTGGGTAATTGGAAGAAATTTTTTGGAAGGAACTTTTGGTCTTGTGGTGTACTTGGAAGACATTTCTTGTCTTGTTGTATAATTGGAAGGGAACGTTTGGAAGACACTTTTGGTCTTTTGGTGTACTTGGAAGACATTTCTTGTATTGTTGTATAATTGGAATGAACTTTTGGTCTTTTTGTGTACTTGGAAGACATTTTTTATCTTGTTGTATAATTGGAAGGAAATTTTGGTCTTTTTGTGTACTTGGAAAACATTTCTTGTCTTGTTGTATAATTGGAAAAGAATTTTTGGAAGGAACTTTTGGTCTTTTGGTGTACATGGAAGGAATTTTTTATCTCTAAACATGGAGAACCTACGTAAACGAGGTAGAGAGTATTTGAGGAAATAAAAACCCATTGAAAATGTAATTGAATAAATAGAAAAGGAAATGTTAGGTATGACAAAACGTAGGCTTTCAACAGAGGCCAATCAAAATTCTAGCACATTAAATGTTGGTGTTGTTTCTCCTCCATCAACACAAGCAAAGTTCAGGATTTAACTAGAGGCCAATCCAATTCATACCTCTAATGACTTCCAATGATTATTTCATCAAGACACGTTGTTGTGGATGACCAGATGATGATGTGTTTTCTTGGAGATTATTATACAATGGATGAAATTAGAGTGACAACTAGTGCACAACCTTCTGGTCAAGAAGTTCATGTGGTGCAACCGCTTGTTGGATAGTTAGACATTCTAGAAACTAGTCATGGGCATGTCTAATATCCTCCAATAATATATATACAAGTGATTGAAGGGGAAAGAAATAGTGCATTTGTAACTCCACAATAGAGAGATCAAGAGTGTCAAAATACAGGTTCATCGCCCCTACCTAGATTGAGTAGCGAGCGACAAAGAACTCTTAAATGAATTTGCATGAATAAAAGTCGTCTAGCATCACTTGAAGGTAAGTTACCTAACCAAAGTATTTGTTATCATTCATACAAAGTTATTAAGGAACATTTTGAACCAAAATATGATGAAGCTTGTTGTTCCTGAGTTTATGTTTTAAGGCTATAAAACATACCGTCAAGGCATCCGTAAATGATTTAAAGAAATGATTTGGGAAAAAGGAATCAAAGAAAGATCAGAGCAGATTCAGTTTCTCAACTTTCTCTATCTTTCTTCCTGTTGTTCTTGGATGCTAATGTCTCGCTCAATAACAGTCCATGATCGTTCTAACTCAACTCGGTTAGTTGTTGTTTGTAAAATAGTATTAAATAAACTCAGGGAAATATTGGCTTGATCCTGAAGGCCTGGTTCAACGTTGGGTTGTCTGCTACTAGGGACAATCATGGATGATAAAACTTTATTTGTTTGTAAAGGTATTTTAATCAGTTTGTTACTTCAAATTTCCAGAGATGAGATCAAGGAAAACAATTTTAAAATCTAAAAAAGTAATGTAAACACATTCAAGGCCGTTTCCTGGTTTTGTAACAATTTCGAGAATTATAAACAACAAATAAACACTACATAGAAATATAAGGCTTTAATCAAGAAAGAATCTTATATTTCAATAGACAGTGATGAAATAAAAATGAGGTTTCTAACAAGAGTTATGTATTAAGGAACAAAAGTTTTACAGGTCTTAAAATTACTAAAAATAATTTCAGAGGAAAAACTGTAAATCATTTGACATCCAAACCAATCTGAAATATAAATCAACAATGTATATAACTTCAAATTTATTACTTTTTAGAGGAAACATTAAAGGAAGAATTCAACAAAGTATACTAAATAGGGAGAAGACACATAGCTACAAAGTTGCAGGATCCAGAATCTCGTTTGTGATCAATATTCTGATGTATTTCAAAACTGATATTACAAAAATGGCTCTCTCCAAAATATCTGAAGCCTTTTCTCAGCCTCTAGAAACTATATTTATACATTTTCATCAAAGTTTCTCGTTGGTGATTAACCAACTTCCTAATATTACGGTTACATAAAAATAATGTCAACCGTTTACAATTTCTCTTTAATTTCTAATAATAAAAACATTAAAAAAAGGTTTTAAGCTTGCATTGATGAACTTCCTTTTTCTGCATCAACACACTGAACACATTTTCCCAAAAAAATTACTAAGATCCTGGGAGCTTCAGGTATCTCATTTTCTTCAAATGAGAAAAATCTCCTCTGTAATTCGGGCAACCGACTTTCTATCATTCTTTCTGTGAATTTAACAGTTTTCAACTTTAAACTTGAAGTCACCATCCACTTGTTGATCTCTGTGATGTTGATCAATTTGATGTTTGAAATCTCTGCTTTCATTTCTTCCAACTCTTCTCTAAACTTCAGCTAGTGCTTGGCAATATTGACTTCGCCTAACAATCTAGAACAACCATCTGTTCTGATATTTAATGAATCTTTTTCAAAGAGATCGAAGATTCCTTGGCAATATTTATTAACTTCTCTTGTGATTTGTTTATATTCATCCAACTTTGTTTCCCATACTTTAATCATTATATCCCCTTTAACCTGTTCGGAAATAGATAATTTCTGAGTCTTTCCAATTTCTTCCTTTGATGAGAAAGCCACTGCTTTCTGAAAAATTGTCCTAGCTGCTTTTGCCTCTCTTTCTTTCTGGAACACATTCTCCAAAGACTTATTTGATTCCTGAAAATAATTCTGGATTACTTCTAGATTCAAGAACACTTTCTATTGTTCCTCCTCTATTCTTACATATATCTCTGATGCATGTGTCCTGAAATTTTCAAGTTCAACTACCTGGTTAGCAATAGAAATAATCTTGTCTTGCAAATTTTTATTTTCTTCTCCCAACTTTTGAACCTGTTTCTATGTGACCTGTATTAAGTGCTTTGCCTCATCCAAGTCTTTAGTCAATTTCTAGATTTCTTGCACATCCTTTAGTCTAGATTGTTCTAGACCCTTCTGTATTCCCCAACTAATATTTCTTTCATTTTCTTTTAGTTGGTCTTGCAACTGGATTATTGTTTGGTCCTTCTGTTCAAGCAGAGTTGTTAAATTGCCTACAAAATACATGTTTGTTGATGCTATTGCACCCATTGTACCTGCTAATTCTATAGAAAACTCTCCATCCTTGAGTTTCTTTCCATCTATAATAACTCTATGCTTTTTAATCGTTCCTTCTCCTCTTGGATGAATTTCCTGTTTCAAGACTGCTCTTCACTTTTTACTGAAAAAGTAATCCGATGGGGGGATTTCATCTCTTGAAATTGGCTCTAGATCACTGACATATAAAACTCCTTCATGGGGGATTCCGAAATTTGACTGTAATGGAGTTAAAGAAGTGATAGGACTACCAAGTTATGTTGAAGTTGTTCCTCCTATTTTTTCTGGAACATTCTTCATGATTTCTGGAATTGTTTCTGGTTCTTTTCCCTTATCCATTCCTGATTCTTTTGTTTGAGAACCCTCCATGTTTTTGGAAGGTATCTCAGTATCCTTCAACTTACCTTTGTCATTTGTTTTACCCTGAGTATTAGTTTCAAACCCTGGAGGGGTTTCTTCCTGTTCTGGTGATGGGGTCGAAATTTCACCCTGTAAAATCTTAGGCAGACAGGTTCGCCTATGGCTTTGAAAAGATGCAAACCCAGCCTGTGAGTCAGGTGGCAAGGCTTGGACTCTGTTCAACACTTCTTCATAAGACTTAACATCTTTAAAAATATCATCATAAACAGAGACTTCATGTTCATATGCCTTTAAATTACAATGTATGTAATGCCTGCTTATTATTTGGTAGGGGTCATATTTTCTATGCTCAATATTTACTAGCTTCACTTCTTTCAATGACTCGGCCTCTACCTTAGAATGGTCTAAATTTGATAAAGGAAATTTCCCGACATGAACAGGGAAAGATGCCATGCTTTTTTCTGAAGTGTTTTTAATTCCAACCCAATACCACCCTTGGCTATCTGATGAGCTACTTCTCTGCATACCAATCTGTCTGATAAGAATTTCGAGAGTGCGTGAGGGGGAATGGAACAACCATAGACCCTAATATAGGAAAAAAAAATCTCAATAAACCAGTCAACAACTTATTTAAGACTTTCTATGACTGCATCAGAAATGCGAGGGGGTTCGCATCCAAAAAATAATTTGTGCATAGGAATAATGACAAAGTGACAAACATCGTAAAAAACCTCTTTAGATTTTTCCTCCCAAAGGGCTGAGTGGTATTCATGAATGGGTTCTGGACATGAGATGCTCCAACTCCAAGTCATTAATGGAAAGGGGGTCATAAAACAGATTGCATCCATAATATATGCAGACATATAAAAAGACACGGGTTGTCCTTTTGACTTGGCTGCTATGTAATTTAAAATTTCTTGTGTTAGGTTATCTGATAAAATTTTATGCCAGTTAAAACTATTTCCTTCTGAAAATTCCTCTAAGAAGGGTACCCAGTCTGCATGCAAGTGACAGTGATCTTTTCTCTCGAAAATTCTGCATAACATCATGGCTACATAAACCATATATTCGTTTAAGGAGGCTGTAGCATAAATCCCATGAGTATCAGCCCTAAAATTTGCTTCAGACCTTGCCCATCCTCTAATCATGTCGGGATATTTCTGGTCTACCTCAATACATTCCTTTCTTTGAAATTCAGCTAAAAATTCAGCATTAAAGGTGTGTTTATAATTCGGCGAGAGTTTATACATTACTTGAATGTGCTCAGGCCGAAATGAGCTGACGATAGCTCCTTACTCATTCTGAATACTCCTTGTTGGGATATCTACCTTATCCAGAGCCCAGTCGACCATCTCAGTATATGCCACCAGCCTCGGACGCGCAACAACCTTATGAAGTTCAGACTCAGCAATGTCTCGGACATGATTTTCGAAATCAGGGTCTGCATTGTTTAGCTCATACTCCAACGATTCAGAGATTTGAGCCCATGATTTGATGGAGTTTATGGTGTGTGGAGTAGTATCAGAGATAATATCACCTTCCTGTGTATCTTCATTTTTCTTCGGTGCCTTTTTAGGTGCCATGGCTCTGCGTTTGACTTGAAAACCTATTACAAAAGATGGATGAACGAGCTCAGCTTAAAATGAAAATACAGATGTTCGAATGTTTTACTTTGAATACATTTTAAAGAATGACAAGATTTACATAGATGTCACAAATTTAAAGCCCTTAATGCGGAAGATATTTCTGAAGATATGCATTTAATGTTCGTACTTAGGAGCTCTCGGTTTTTTTTTAAATCAAACGAGAAACTTACTTAATTGGAAAACGAAGCATTAATGGACATTTACAGAAAGATTACCTTTAAACTTGTTTTAGAAAGAACATTTATTTGTGTTAATTATAGATTAAATATGAAAACATCACTTTTCGAGGTTTCAAAAATCTTGATGTCGAAAGGTATGTCGTCGAAAAAGCATTGCCGAAATCGTGAAATCGCGATATTTTATTTAATATTTAAACGTTTTTAGTATCTTGATTAATCGAGATTCGACCCTTTCGGGATTTCGTTAATCGGAATTCCGAAAATCGGGATTTCGGGAAACTTGATGACATGAGACGTGCTCTCATGGAATCGCGAATCCCAAAATCGTGAAATCGCGATGGCCTGTTTCTTTTAAACATGACTTAACTTATCTTAATTAACTAAGTAATCAAGATTAAGGCCAAAACATAATTAGTTTAGTTTTAACGTGAATTATGAATCGGGATTTTGGAAATCGGGATTTCGGGAAATATGATGACAAGAGATGTGTTCTTACAAAACCACGAATCCCGAAATCGCGACATAATTATCTTAACTCTTAAATTTTCTTAAAAGAGAATTAATTAATTCGTGTTTTAATTAGGACTTAAATGTATCAGGAAATCAGGGATTGGGGTTTCGTGATTCAATTAGCATCAAACATTTGTTTACAGGAAACCCCGAATCCCGATTTCTTTCATGTTTAAATTAGAAAATCGCAAATTTTGAATTACAGCTCGTTTTAAATAATTTTTCAAAGAGCGTTGGAAAACTTATATTTTTGTAAAAATTTTCTCGTATTTATTCAAAAATAAATGATAAAAAGGCGTCACGAATTTAGAAATGACGAAATTCTTATTTTAAGAAAGTTGAAACCCAAAAAACACAAAAATAAAAATCTAGGCCTTAAGGATTAAAGATTTTAAGATCTGTTTCAACAAAGCTAAATGCCAATTATTATTTTCTTTGTTAAAATTTAGTATTTTAACTGTTATTAGGAGAATTTTAGGCATTAAAACAGTTAAAAATTCATAAAAAGTCATCATGTTGAAAGAAACCTTGTGGATTGTTTTCAAAAAAATGGTAAGAAAACTTGTTCTAAAGACTGTAATGCAGTGTGACGTGTCTTGTCACAATCAATTGTTAGCCAAGTCACAAGAAAACATTGTTTTCACAAAAAAACCTCTCATCTCATGAAATACAATATCAAAAACCTTCAAAATTATTCTAATAGACAAGATAGCCTCAACATAGGCAACCAAACAAATTTGTGGACCTTCATCAGTAGGCTAGCTCATTTAGACATGAATTTTCTTGGAGTAGTTAAGGGACTAGTATAGACTTTCTAGCATGAAAGCACTAGGCCTTATTACAACAAAAAAGATGTACTAAAATTGAGAAGAGGTTCTAAGAACTGTGAACCCCACATTAAACACTTTCTTGAAATGACACATACATAATTGTATGAGAGATTCAGGAATGTACATATTGCAATTAACTTGGGCCAAAGAGATTTCGAGAAATGAAAGCCTTGGTATGTTCAAATAAACACAATGAGTAATACATGTTGTTGTCGATACCATTGAGTATGGTTATTATTATGACACACACACACACACATTTTGTATATTGCATAACACCCTTGTGTAGGAATGCTAAGTTGTATTGATACCAACATCATCTAGATACTTTATTCATAGCATCTTGTATAAAAGGATAGAGGGTTCTATAGTCTATCAAAAATATTTCTTAGATGGGACATGCCCCAAGTGCAACTAAATGACATTATTGAGAAAATGCATCCATGTGAGCGAAGAGTATGAATTGGAGAGGAAAGATATTGGCTTGTAAATATTTAAATATGTCACATATGATATTGAGGGAGGAAAAGAAAGAAAAAATATAAATTAGTGACTTCTCATATACAAGTATGTGACTTCATCAAGGATTTATTTGAAAAAACCCAACAATATGTTCAGCATGTCCATGTGGCTCGATGGTAGCACAAACATTTTAGAATATGCAGAGGTACATTTCTCATTAGTATTATCTTATCATTGGTTTATTTTTCTAAGAACTGCACTCTTCAACCGCAAAATTCAATTCAAATCCAATACTATCACTTAGAGAACGTCAGCATAATGTTCCATATCACATACATGCATGGGCTAGATAGTAATGAAGAAAAATGAGTTATATTGGAGTATAAATTTTAAATAAGTGACAGACAGTGCCATGATTTATCTTACATACAACATTGCTTTCAGTTGTTTTGTAATCACTTGAAGGAGAAGAACACATAGATGGATCAACATTGAATTTGGTCAAATGGTTATGCAGGTCAGTTGAAAATTCCCGTGTACTTCAATGATTGTGTATTTTTAACAAAAAACACAAGGTACCACATATTTGGAACTATTTTGAGACTGAGCATAGGAAAGGGGAGCATGATGGAGCAGGCACATGCATCAAAATTATGTTACACATGAAAGAAATGAAGTTCACAATTATTTCCTTCATTCAAGATGAAAAATCCATTGTTGAATGGTGTTATTTAGTAATGGCAGAGGGAACAAGAAGGCGAGAAGACCAGTCAACTAGAAAATGACATGTACATAGATATTTTTAGGAGGTGGTAGATGTATATCGATCATAGTTATATGAATTCAAAAAAATACAAGACATTGGTCGATTTCACTTAGTTCTAACATCAAAGAATGCATTAGTTGAAATATGGATGAGAAAAATCTTTTGCTTATGTGGTCCATGTAGTAGTCATGAATGGGATGATTGTGAAGCCATCAACTGAGTTGATGGATTTTATCGTGTATCACTCCCCATTGGTCAATGCATAAATATGGAATTATCCCAGTTGGAGGAGGACCAATCAACCATTTCAACAAATTATTATCACAACACAGATCTTGTACAACCAAGTTTAGTGAATATTCTATTAATTTTGAATAACTAACATGAATGTTATACGCTTTGTTCATTTAGTGGACTCATTTGTTGGAACTCCATTTTTTGCAGGGCACATATATGCATTGGTTTCCTCAAAAGGTAATGAATGTGGCACTGAATTTTGGTTGACACGATGCTTATAGAGAAAGTATACCCTCTTGCTCTCAGTAATACACTCTTAAGGCATTCATTTTTTGATTGGGTCGATGGTTATCAAAGGAGAATATTTGACATAGGATGAAATAACACAGAAGAAAGGTGGTTATGTATTTCAATATTATATACCAGGTGAAGTTGTATACCATTTTACGAACTTAGTTTTTGGTACACACCTCCAACTACAAACAATGCCAACGAAGAACTAATCAAAAGTATGATATTTCCTTCCTTACTCTAAGTATAAGAAGTTAATGGATACTATTAGTATTAGAAGTGATCATGATGGTCTATTTGAATGACCATGGGTATGTAGATAAGTATGTGGTATGTTTTTTGTTTTCTATTCTATTTTGAGATATGTGGTTGTTTGTTTTTTGGTTCAATTTTCAATTAATTTATAATTGAATTCTAATTGTGTCCTTTGTGTCACCTGGGTTATCCAAAAAATCATAGGCACATGAAGGCTCATCAATAAGAAAAATGGTTTTTTTCAACACCACCTAATGATTCTCGGAAAGATAGGCTTGGGATGGCATTGAGAAGTGTATGTAGTTAATTTGTAAATTTATAATCTATTCTCATTTAACAGGTTAAATGAGCATGATAAATAGTAGATTCTCTATATATTCATCCCTTGCATGCCTATATTGTGAGAAGAATCCCCATTTCAAGCACTCCAAGTATACTAGGGTTTCCAAATTCCACAAACATTATCAAGATCAAGTGAAAATGAAGAATAGTAGAAAATAATGAAGTATTCCCATGTTTTGTTAAGGTTAATGGAAATTTTATTTAATGTTGAACGTAGTCTTATATAATTAGGTCACCTATGCATTCCAATCATCCTATAAATGCTTACATTGTGAGAAAGGGAATTATCCCCCTCTCATCATCACCCCAATTTATAGATTTATAGAAAGTCCATGTGCTTCTTCTAAATACAACACATATTTGGAAACAATGCCTCTTACCAAATCCCTTCTAGAATGGTGTAACAATGATAGGGTTTCATTAAAACATGTAGATTATTTATGATAACACTCCAACCTACTTGTTTTAACAATAACTAAAAGATACACAAGGGAATTCCACTCATCCTATATTACTCGATTGTAAGAAAGGGAATTGGCTCCTCATCATCACTCCACTCATCCTACCACCATATTGATGTATGCACCATTTTATGTGTCACTTAGTGAAATATTCCCAAAAAATCTTAGACACCTTGTCTTTGTGAATTCCCACTTGATTATTGTGTTATGAACATTTTCGATTCTTGTCAATATGGGAAATGGCACCTTCATTAAAATCACAGAAGTCCAACCTACTTGTTCGAACAATAACTACATTGGGATTTAATTTTGTGCATGTAATGTAATTACACCAAGGTTTGAAACCATACCATGAAATATCCAAAACAATAAAATATAACACACCAAAGGGTCCCTATTGGCACCTTCACTGACATCACAAAGTGTACTAGGGTTTTCAAGAACTCCACATCAAGCACTCCAAGTATACTAGGGTTTCCAAATTCCACAAAACCTTATCAAGATCAAGTGCTTCTTTACTCCTCTAATGTTTCTCCCAATCTCTAGAAAATTTCTTCAAGTGCTCTAGCATTGAAGATAATGAGAGAAAATGCAAATGAAGAAGAGTAGAAAAGATTGAAGTATTCTCATGTTTTTTTTTTATGGTTAATGGTAATTTTCTTCAATGTTGTTAGTATTGTTGTACAATTAGGTCATGTGCGCATTCCACTCATCCTATAAATGACTAGATTGTGAGAAAGAGAATTAGCTCCATGTAACACCCCGAGTTTTGAGACCCATATTAAATAATGTATTTTGTTAATTGATGAGAGACCAGAGTGCCCCAAAAATTAAAAGAGGCTAGTGTGCCTAAGAAATGTAATGTTTTGATCATTATTATTAATAAATACATCACTGGCTTCTAGACGGACAAGGACAAGCGATATAGGGGGCTATGATTCCACAAGAGAGGGGGCTTGAGGGGATAAGTATTTATTTTATATTTTTAATTACCCATTTTGTTTAATGGAGAATATCAGTTATATGAGCTTCTTGGGGGAAGGCCACGACGTTCTTGATTCCTAAGATTTAAAAAAACCCATATTTGGTCTGGGGTGGGGGTTCTCTTCTTCTGTTGGTGGTCGCTTCTTCTTCCAGACATTCACTCATTCACTCAGTTTCTCATTTTTCAGACCTTTCATTGGGATTTCAATCCATTCATTCCTTCACCCCACTCATTTTTTCTCATTCGTGTCTTGGCTTGGGAAAGGAAAACAAATTGTTGGAGAGGAGCCATGGTTGTTGGTTGTAGAGACTATTGGTGTATTCTATCCATGAATCAAGACCTGCATGTCTGAGATGCTTTGGGTCTATGCTCAGTTTTTATCATAGCTGGAAGTCCTGAGAGTCCCATCATGGATATTCTAGACTAGCTGCACTGGAGCCTTGTAAGGAGATGGAAAGCCTAAGGGACTACATGGAAGATAAGGGGGTCCATTCTCTTGGGTTGTGTAGGCTGGGTAGAAGACAGATGATGTACTTTGGACTGTTGTGGGTGTTGAGAAACCTGTGAGATCTTGAGTGTTGACTAGTTTGGGAAGTCGGGTGACACTCTGGAACCGTCCTTATGGATTCATAGACCTGGATCGAGGGTGAAATTTTTATTGAGATTTGGAACAATAATGTCTATAGTTGGGTGGAATGTCCTTTGTCTGCAGCCAGTTGGTGACTCGTTTTATAAAAGATAAGTGCTCTTTGTTATGGTTCTATTTACTTGTGTATATATTATGTTGTGTATTTTTTTACCTATGAATATCGTATCCATAGTATGCATGCTTGCTAGTTACTGTTGTGCATGTCGTATGGTTCATTTATTTTATGGATATTTATTAATTATAAATGTATCAATAAGAGAAAAAAATATGAGAGCGAGCTTGGAGTAGCGTGGCCAGCCTTCGATGGTTGGGTATATTATGGAAAGTGGTGTAGCTTGGCCTGGGGGTGGTTGGGTACATTACAGATTCGTATCAAAGATACTAGTTGAAACACCAAGCCAATATGGGCCAAATCTATTTTGTCAGATTCTCGTGGTTGACATCGATTATGACCTTCAAATTGTGAAGCTGAGGAGAAATGGCGTTACAGAGATCGCACGATAGCTAGAACCTCAGAGACCCTTTGTAAGGGATCAAAGGATCATGACCATTCCTTTTAAATTCAGGAACGATCATCGCTATGGGATCAAGAGAGTTCTAGACTGTCAGATTGGAAGGAAAGTGAACAATGGTCGTTCGATAGAGGAAAAATCAAGAAGTTGGGAATATTAAGTCCCAGCCATTGGATCTAAGTGAGCTATCATCAACCATCGATCGAAGACAAGCACGAAAAGTAAGACTTCAAAACTTCATCGCTTCGATGATCATGGTAGGCAAGAAATTTCTGAACTGTTGAAGGTCGGAGTCACAAAGTCCCATCAGCCGTCCGATCGGATGTCAGGCACAAGGAGATCTGCGTCACTGATCATGGTCAACTAAAATTGACCACTTCAAGAATTTTCACTACAGGATTTTTAAAATTTGCTGAACTGTTACAACTCAGAGCACCAAAGTCCCGAAGTCCTCGTCGACCATTAGTTGAGGGGAGGACTTTGAGAGTGTTGTGAACCGTTAGATATAGTAAGGGTGGAAGGATAGATAAGCTTCAGAACCTCGCCACTTCGATGTTCGACATTCTGAGAGTGTGGTGGTCATCTAGAGCGAGAATCCATGAATCTCGAAGCTCGAAGTTAATCACAATCATTGGTTGTGGGAGGGATTGATTCGTCGATTTCAGTTCAATGTTATCTTATCCGGGAGGTAGCGTGTGTTGGACTTGGGAAACTCCTGAAGCCCGGAGTCCTGGAGTCTAGGATTTGATATCAGTCAGAGATCAAGGAGAAAGGTGGGGACAGTCCGTTGATTGATGATGTGTCGTAGGCCACGTGGTAGGGCTGTCATATGGGGACACTTGTCCCATGGATTCAACACCTTCTGGGCCCTGATCCGTCTATTTTTTAGTGAAACATGGCACATGTGCCATGGGTCCATGTCACCCTAGGTGATGTCAGTGTGACGTGTCATCTCCGGGAGTATGCGACTCTGGGGGTTTCCAGGTTTCTATCAGTGAAAAGTGTTGAAGCCCGAAATCATGAAGGCACTCACCCCGTAGATCTAGGATCCCTTTGGGACCTTTATTGATCGTTGGATTAAACAATGTATGAACAATGTAAGTGCTTCGGTGGATTGCCACTCTGGGGAAGTGGAAGACTCGGGAATGGAAATATACTGGAGCCCCGGAGCATCGAATTTCTGAATTGGTTGAAATCCATATGTCTTAATGTTTGATTATGTCATGACCTTCGATCTCGTTGAGCCTCCAAATGGGGGTGGGACCGTCAATTCGACGAGATATTAAATATTGACCGTTCATTTGTACCAGGGGATTTATTGATAAGATTCAACGAATTGTAACTCTGGGAGAAAACATAAATTGATAAGGTAAAATAGCCAAAGGACAAAGTCCATAAGACTTGGTCCCAACGTCGGTCTCATGATAAGGTAAAAAGGCCCTCGGGGGGGTTAACCCAACCCACAATTATGTGGTTCACACAAGCTCTTGTGTAGAGGAATACATAGGAATGCGCTAAATAATGAATAATTTGTGGTTTAGAGTCGTGGCCACATGGAAAGTGGCTTGAAGGAAGCGCCTACGCAGAATTGAATTTTGTATTAGCTAAAGGATAACATGGAAGTATTATATGAGGGAGAATGATATAATTTTCTTCACGAATTGAGAAGAAAAAGGAAAGTAGCATTGCTTGACAATTATTTTTGTTTATAATAACCCTAACAAAATGGTTACTTGCACATTTTCCAGAATTAGGAGATGTAAACATATTAGTTCAGTATAAGAATTTGTGTTCGGGAAATGGAAGAAGGTGAGGGAGCCTCCAACCTTGATAAAGAGGCCAAAGGTCAGAATATCATTGTTGGTAATGATGAGATAGAATCCAACAGACAGAAGGGAAGGGGAGAGAAAGAAACATTGATAGAGATTGTGAGGAGCCTGCAAATATAAGTGCATAGTTACAAAGTAGATAATGAGAGGTTGTTGAGAAAAAAAAATCAGTTAAATCCTCAAGTGATGCAAATCTTAAATCAGTTGCAGAGGAAAACAAAGAGGGGGTCAAACTCAAAACAAGAGGAAGAAGGCAGGTATCATGAAGGAAGAGATAACCACATGAAAGTTGGTTATTCAAGAAGTGCTAGCATAACTCATATAAACCACTCACCTCCTTGCTTGGAAAGAAGGTATTATGCATCTGAAGATGCCATAAGTAGTCCAGAGGTATCTCCTGTTAGGCACCAAAGAAGAAGTCATGAATTGGACAATTTGCAAGGAGAGATGAGGAAGATTATGCCACCATCCTTTGATGGTGAAAGAGAAAGGAAAGATGATGTTGAAGAATGGTTTCTTGGACTCAGGAGGTATTTTCAATTGCATAACTACTCATCAAACCTAGAATCCATAATTTCCACATACAATTTACAAGGGAAAACTGCAATGTGGTGTGACCAGCTGAAGCAAGTTGAGCACATTAATGAGAACGGGATCACTTTGAAGCAGTTAAAGAAGTATTTTAAGGAGTACCTTTTGGAGAATTTCTATGACAAGAAAATGTAGGAGTTATTTGAACTCAGGCTAGGAAGCATGACCATGGTAGAGTATGAGAAGAAGTTCTTGGGTTTGCTAAAGTATGTGGGGTTTATAAAAGATGAGAAGGTGAAAGTACAAAGGTTTTTTAGTGGACTGCCATCCTTTTAAAAAGAAAAGATTCAATATGTTGAAACTAAGTCTTTGACTAAGACCATTAGGAAGGATAAGTACATGTATGAGCAAGGAAAGGGAAGAGAATATTTGCAGAAATATTGGAAGGATAAGAAGAAGGAGAAATATGATCATAGGAAGAAGGGATTCAAATCTCCTTTCAATAGAAATGAGCCTAATAAAAATCATCAAGACCAGTATGCTAAGGATGAATCCAAGAGAGAAGACTCATTGGGAAAAAGGGGAAGACCAGTAATCCAATGTTGGGGATGCAAAGAAGATCACATGTATATGGATTTCCCACACAGAAAGGGTAAAGTGAAGACCATGCACAACATTCAAGAGGATACAATAGAAAAAGATATGGGAAGGATTTATGCATCCTTAGATGATCGAAAAGTAGAGTACCAATCCAATATGATTGAGGTGGAAGGTAAGATCATAAATAAACCTGTTTCTATTTTAATTGATTCAGGAGAAAGTCATTGTTACATTGATCCGAAAATAGTGGATAGATTACACTTGGAGAAAAGTAAGCTTGGAAAATCAAGTTTGGTTCAGCTAGCCACTGGAACCAAAAGGATAATCCATGATATGGTAAGAAGTTGTTTCATAAGTCTTAATGGTGTGAATACTAGTGCTGATCTAAATATAATACCATTGGGGTCTTATGATATTCTAATTGGAATGGATTGGTTAGACAAGCATCATGTTGTCCTATACTATCACAGCAAGACATTTACATGTCTTGATGGATATGGAAAATAGAGAACTGCGAAAGGAGTTCCAAGACCCATCTCTATAAGAGAGATTTCAAATTGACAATTGAAGAGATGTTTTAGAAAAGGATGTCAATTGTATGCATCCCATGTGGAGGAGCCAGAAAATACAAAGGAGCCAATCCTTGAAGATTTTTCGGTTCTACAAGAATTTGAAGATGTATTCCAAGAAATACCAGGGTTGCCACCAAAAATAGAGATATATTTATCTATTGAATTAGTGCTAGGATCTACCCCGTTATCAAAAACACCTTACATAATGAGTACCCCAGAATTAAAAGAACTACAAATGTAGTTGGAAGAATTGTTGAAGAAAGGGTACATACTTCCAAGTGTTTCACCTTGGAGAGCACCAATACTCTTTGTCAAAAAGAAAGATGGAACTTTGAGGCTGTGTATTGAATTTTGATAGATGAATAAATCCACTGTGAAGAACAAGTATCCTCTACCCAGAATTGATGACTTCTTTGATCAGCTAAGAGGAGAAAAGATATTTTCAAATATAGACTTGAGATCATGATACCATCATGTAAGAAACAAAGAAGAAGACATCCATAAGACAACCTTCATAACCATGTATGGGCATTATGAATTGGTAGTGGTGTCATTTGGACTGACCAATGCACCAACTATCTTTATGTTCTTAATGAATGGCATATTTAGAGATTATTTGGATAAGTTTGTCATAGTATTCTTGGATGTCATACTTGTCTATTCTAAGTCTGAAGAAGAGCATGAAAATCACCTAAGACTGGTATTGCAAGTGCTGAGAGAACATCAATTGTATTCCAAGATTAGTAAGTGTTATTTATACCAAGAATATATCCACTACTTGGGACACATTATTTCATAACAAGGTATAGCAGTGGATCCAAAGAATATTGAAACCATTAGAGGATGGCCAACACCCAGGGATGTTTCATAAGTCAGATATTTTATGGGGTTAGTTGGTTACTACAAAATATTTATAACATGGTTCTCTAAGATTTCTCATCCCATCACATCTTTGAAAAAGAAGGGAATTAAATTTGAATGGACATCTGAGTGTGAAGAGAACTTTAATTTGTTGAAGTTATTACTTACTAGTGTGCCTATTTTAAAGATTGTTGACCCAAATAAAATTTGTGTGGTATGTACAGATGCATGTAAGGAAGGAATTGGTGGAGTCCTCGCTCAAAATGGACATGTCATTGGTTATGAGTCTAGAAAGCTTGAGGAAAATGAGAGGAACCATGCCACACATGAATTAGAGCTTGATTTCAATGTTCACACATTGAATATGTGGAGGTATTATCTCATGGGAAAGAGATTTGAATTAAGAATAGACCAAAATGGTCTGAAGTATCTTTTTGAACAACCAACTTTGAATGTCAGGAAAACAAGATGGATGGAATTTTTAAGTGAATACGACTTTGATATCAAGCATATCAAAGGAAAAGAAAATAAAGTTGTCGATGCACTTAGTAGAAGAGTACATCTCATGCATGCTACAGCTGTCAGTATGCATCAGTCAGACTTGAAGAGTAGATTTTTAGATGTTGTTGTTACAGATCAACATTACCTACAGATAAAAGAAATCTTACAACAAGAAAATGTACAACAAAAAATTAAATATTATGAGATGAAGGAAGATGGATTACTTATGCATAAAAATAGAATTTGTGTTCCTAGTTCCAGAGAACTTAGGAATTTGGTATTAAAAGAAATGCATAATGTTCCATATGTTGTACATTTTTGTTACCAAAAAACAATTGCAGCAGTAAGAACCTAGTTCTTTTGGCCAGGAATGAAAAAGGATGGTATTGATTACATCACCAGATGTATAATGTCAGAGAGTGAAGGATGAGCATAGGCACCCAACGGGTTTGCCACATCCATTACCAATTCTAGAGAAGAAAGGAAGTGATAACCATTGATTTTATAACCCAATTTCCCAAGACAACATGATTCAATCATGGTAGTGGTTGATGAATTGACAAAGGCTACTCATTTTGTTCCTATAAAAACAAATCATAAAACAACTAATATTGCATAAATTTACATTAAAGAGATTGCTAGGTCGCATGGGATACCTAGGAAAATTGTCTCAAATAGAGACACAAAGTTTAATTCAAATTTATGGAGGGGATTGTTTAAATGATTTGTTACAAATATGAACTTTAGCACAACATACCATCCCCAGTCAGATGGGCAGACGAAGAGGGTCAACCGAGTAATTGAAGACATGTTGAGAATGTATGTGATGGATAATCCATATAAGTGGGAAGATTACTTGCACTAGGTTGAGTTTGCCTATAATAACAGGTATCGAACTTCATTGAAAATGATCCCATTTGAAGCCTTGTATGGTAGGAAATGAAATACTCTAGTGAGATAGGACAACCCAACAGATATAGTGTTACTTGGAATAGAGATGCTAAAGGATATGGAAGACCATATGGTTAAGATTAAGTAGAATTTAAAGGAAACTCACGATAGACAAAATATCTATGCAGATAAGAACAAAACAACTAGATAATTTACCATAGGGGAGCATGTGTTTTTTAAAAGTGAATCCCAAGAAGAGATATTTGAAGTTGGGTAGTTATACAAAGCTGGAAACCAAATTATGTGTTCCATTTGAGATATTGGACAAAATAGGGCCAATTGCATACATTCTTGGATTGCCTGCTTCCAGGAATGTGCATAATGTATTTCATGTCTCTTTGATAAAAAAAAAAAATATGTACATGATCTTAACCATGTTATTGATTGACATCTGAATCAGGTAGACAGAGGGAGACTTTCAGGTCCAACCAGTGTGAATATTGGATAGAAAAGTCAAAATGCTCTAGAATTGAGTTATAGAGATGGTAAAAGTCCAGTGGACCTGCTACGGTCCTGAAGATGCTACTTGGGAGCATGAAGATGCCATGTGGGAAGAGTACCCACAACTTTTTGAATAAATATTGGAATTTTGATTCCTGTTTTGTATAGGCACTGAGGACAGTGCCAAAATAAGGGAGAGGGGATGTAACACCCCAGGTTTTGAGCCCCATATTAAATAATGTATTTTGTTAATTGATGAGAGGCCAGAGTGCCCAAACAATTAAAAGAGGCCAGTGTGGCTAAGAAATGTAATGTTTTGATCATTAATATTAATAAATACATCACTAACTGCTAGACGAACAAGGACAAGAGTTATAGGGGGCTACGGGGCTATAATTCCACAAGAGAGGGGGCTTGAGGGGATAAGTATTTATTTTATATTTTTAATTACATGTTTTTTTTAATGGATAATATCAGTTACACGAGCTTCTTGGGGGAAGGCCATGAGGTTCTTGATTCCCAAGATTTACAAAAACCCATATTTGGTCTGGAGTGGGGGTTCTCTTCTTCTGTTGTCATTCGCTTCTTCTTTCATGGATTTGCTCATTCACTCAGTTGCTCATTGTTCAAACCTTTTGTTGGGATTTCACTCCATTCATTCTTTCACCCCACTCGGTTTTACTCATTCATGTCTTGGATTGGGAAAGAAAAACGAATTGTTGGAGAGGATCCATGGTTGTTGGTTGTATAGACTGCTGGTGTATTCCAACCATGAATCAAGACCTACATGTCTGAGATTCTTTGGGTCTATGCTCAGTTTTTCTCATAGCTGAGAGTCTCGGCATGGAGATTATGGACCAGTTGCACTGGATCCATGGAAGGAGATGGAAAACCTAAGGGAATGTGTGGTAGAGAAGGGGGTCCATTCTCTTGGGTTGTGCGGGATGGGTAGACAAGAGCTGGTGTACTTTGGATTTTTGTAGGTGTTGAGAAGATTGTAAGATATTGAGTGTTGACTGGTTTGGGAAGTCGAGTGACACTTTGGAACCATCCTTTTGGATTCATATCCCTGGATTAGGGGTGACATTTTTTTTGAGACTTGGAACAACAATGTCTATAGTTGGGTGAAACTTCCTTGGCCTGCAGCGAATTGGTGACTCGTTTTATAAAAGACAAGTGCTCTCTGTTATGGTTCTATTTACTTGTGTATATATTCCATTGTGTATTTGTTTACCTATCAATCTCGTATCCATAGTATGCATGCTTGTTGGTTACTATTGTGCATGTCATATGGTTCATTTATTTTATGCATGTTTATTAATTTTAAATGTATCAGTAAGAGAAAGAAGTCTGGGAGCGGGCTTGGAGTAGCGTGGCCAGCCTTCAGTGGCTAGTACATTACTAAAAGTGGCGTAGCCTAACTTGGGGTGGATGGGTAGGTTACATTCCCTCTCATCATCACTCCATTCATCCTACCACCATATTATTGTATGCACCATTTTATGTGTCACTTAGTGAAAGTTTCCCAAAAAATCTTAGACACCTTGTCTCTATGAATCCCCACTTGATTTCATGTGTTATGAGCATTGTCAATTCTTATCAACATGGAAAATGACACCTTCACTAGGATCAAAATATTCCAACCTACTTGTTCAAAAAATAATTACATTGGGATCATATCCAACATCTACCTTGGCCACACAATAACATGTCTTCTTGATTTATTATGCATCATTTTCATTAATGTTGCATCCTTTTAGCATCTTCACAAGTATTTTAGCATCCACATTAGTGTCTTTGTAGCATCTCATTTCGGTCCTAAGAATGTGTTTATTGTCTATTGAATGTCCTTGAGGTCATATTTGGCATCATAATTCCATATTACTAGGGATTTTATGCTCACGAGTTGTAACTCACCATAAAAATATAACTGGGTCTCGGAATGGATGAAACGTTAGTCACATTCGACTCGGAGCACCATATTACATCTCGGGGAACCTATCCTATATGATTATGTTTCCTAGAAAATAGTTTTTTCAAGGATCTCCAAAACTAGGGTTTTTCTCAGTAAGGGACAATGCATTTTCTGAACTAAGGGTCGATTTTTAAAAAATTGTGTCGGATGATTGTGAGTAGCGTGGTCATGTGGGCTTTGGTCAAACAAAATTGTAGGATCTTATGGAACTAAATTAGGATGCTTAGTTTGGATTTTATGCCCCCATACCAAATTGTCAATATGTCCCTGAATGGCTTGAGGAGGCGAGTTGCAACTTTCCATAAAACTCTAACCGAACCTTGGGCAAACCATTAGTTGTGTTGTATTTGGGGAATCAGATTACAGCTAGGGGAACCCCTCCCTTGTGATTATGTTTCTTGAATAACGGTTTCTTCGAGGATCTTTGGAACTATGATTTTTCTTAGTAAGGGGCAATGAAATTTCTGAACTAGGGGTCAATTTTGAAAAGCAATGTGTCGAGCGATTTTGGATAGTGTAGTCACATGAGTCTTGGAAAAACGCACTTGTGGGAGCTTATGAAACTCAATTATGTTTCTCATTTTGGATTTTATGCCCCTAGATCAAATTGTCAATATGCCCCTAAATGACTTGAGGAGGAAAGTTGCAACTTACCATAACACTCTAATTGGGATTCAGATGGATGAACCTTTAGTTGCATTGAAAACAGGGAACTATATTATAGCAAGGGGCACCCATGCCTTATGATTTCGTTTCCTGGAAAATGGTTTGTTTGAGGATCTTCAAAAATAGGGTTTTGTTTGGTAAGGGACAATGTGATTTCTTAACGAGGGGACAATTTTGAAGAACATTGTGTCAGGCAATTCTGGGTAGCATGGTCACGTGGGCCTTGGAAAAATACACTTGTGGGAGCTTACAAAACTTAATTATGCTTCTCGGTTTGGAATTTATGCCCCTGAATCAAAATCTCATTGTGTCCCTGAATGGCTTTATGAGGCAAGTTGTAACTTGCCATAAAACTCTAATTGGGCCTCTGATGAAAAAAAAAAATGTCAGTGGCATTGGACTCCTGACATCAAATTATAGCTAGGGCCACCCCTCCCTTATGATTTTGTTTCCTGAAAAATGGTTTTCTCGAGGATCTTCAGAACTAGGATTTTCCTCAGTAAGGAACCATGCAATTTCTGAACTAGGGTTGGATTTTGAAGAACAGTGTATTGGGAAATTATGGGTAGCGTGGTCACATGGGAGTTGTCCAAAAACACTTGTAGGATCTTATGGAAATCAATTATACTAATCGGTTTGGATTTTATGCCCCTGGACCAAATTGTTAATGTGTCCCTAGATGGCTTCAGGAGGCGAGTTGTATCTCACCATAAAACTCTAATATGGCCTACGATGGAAGAACCCTTAGTTTTGTTGGACTCCTAAAACTGGATTATAGCTAAGAAAACCCCTCCCCTATGATTTTATTTCCTCATTTTGTTTTTAGGGATCTCTAAAACTAGGGTTTTTCTCAGTAAGGCATAATGCAATTTATGAACTAGGGGTCGATTTTTAAGAACATGGTGTCAAGAAATTGTGGGTAGTGTGGTCATGTGGGTGTTAGAGAAACACACTTGTTGGATATTACAAAACTCAATTATACCGCTCAGTTTGGATTTTATGCCCCTAGACCAAATTGTTAACGTGTCCTTGAATGGATTTAAAGGACGAGCTACAACTCACCATAAAACTGTAACCGGGCCTCTGATGGATGAACCATCAATTGCATTGGACTCGTGACACTATATTAAATCTAGGGGAACCCATCCCCTATGATTCCATTTCCCAAAAAATGGTTTTTTCAAAGATCTCAAGAACTAGGGTTTGGCTTACTAAGGAAAAATGCAATTTTTAAACTACAGTTTGATTTTGAAGAACATTGTGTCGAGTGGTTATGGCTAGAGTGGTCATGTGATACTTGGTCAAACAAACTTGTTGGAGCTTATGGAACTAGGTTATGTTTCTTGAATTGGATTTTATGTCCCCTAACCAAATTTTTTGTTTGCTTGTTAATTGATCCAAACCTTCTTGGCATCGGGATTAACCTTTGGCTTGAGAAACTGCGACTTAGGGGCATCTAAGCCATCAAAATCACCCGAGGATCGCACCCAGCCTGAGCCACACCAACCCTTAACATGGTTGGATTTTTTGTCCTTGCAGGTTTCGAACCGGTGACTTTTCAACACGGAGTGGCTTAACAACACACTCTATCACCGACTGTCCTACACCTCGGGGACATGTCCCCTAACCAAATTTTCAATGTGTCCCTGAATGAATTTAGGAGGAGAGTTGCAACTCACTATAAAAATATAATCGATCCTCTGATGGATGAACCATCAATTGCATTGGAATCCTAACACTAGATTACAAATAGAGGAATACATCCCCTATGATTCCATTTCCTAGAAATTGGTTTGTTCGAGGATCTCCATAACTAGGGTTTTACTCAGTAGGGCACAATGTAATTTATGAACTAGGGATCAATTTGAAGAACACTATGTTGGGCGATTTTGGATAGCATGGTCACATGGGCCTTGGAAATACACACTTGTAGGAGCTTATGTAACTCAATTATGTTCCTCAGATTGGATTTTATGCCCCTAGACCAAATTGTCATTATGTCCTTGAATGATTTTAGGAGGGTAGTTGCAACTCACCATAAAACTCTAACAAGGCCTCTAACATGTCCAGAAAAGGGTATATACAATGAAGATCATATCATGTTATGTGCCCTTGTATAAAATATATGGTTTTACACATTAAAAATTGGTTGCATTATGCAGAGGTAACTTCAATGCACTTTTAATGCCACTTCTTACATCCATAATTTTTCTCGTCCCCATATCAGATTGTTATGACCCAAGGGAGGCATATATTGTTGATGTTTTGACAACATTGAAAAGACATTATTTTATAATAATAATTAATAATATAATTATTGATTATTAAATATCATATATAATAAGTAAATGATAATAATAAATAGTTATTGATTATTCAAGGGACGCATCCTTTCATCGATGGTCACCATATGTTCCCTATATATGGAACACTTGTCATTGTAATAATATATCGATTATATCTTGTATGAAGAAAAACAACATGGTATCAGAGCAGGACTGGGCTTGACTCCATCACCAAAGGCCCAAGAAAATGAGAGAATATAAATTGCATCAAAACCATTGTGTGCGGTAGAAAGATTTAGGCCGCCACACTGGATATTAATGTGCCCGGTTTCTTGAAGAATATGTATTTTTGAAGGTGAAGATGGACCTAACTATATTGGTTGTGTTGCAGTTTCATATGATGACATGGATATCTTAGAGGTGGAGATATTGTGGTGGCATTGAGAGGCAGTGCAACATGGATGGAATGGATATCTAATTGTATCCATACACTAGTGTCACCTCGTTTTAATCCATCAGAATCTCGTGAGGATGTGAAGGTGTAGATGGGATTTCTGAGCATCTACTCCTCCCACGATTTGTCATGTAGGTTTAACCATCGAAGCACAAGAGAGCATATTCTATGTGAAATTGTGAGACTTGTACATAAATACAAGGGATAAGAGCTTAACATAACCATAACTGGACACAACATGGGTAGTTCATTGGCTATTCTAGGTTCTTATGATATCGTGGAGCTAGAACTAAATCACTCCTTTGTATAGACTGTTGAACAACTTGGAAACCTCTATGCCGCTCCCAAGGTGGTTTGTAACGATGCCCTTTCTTCTGAGCAAAGCCACATCTACTTTTGAGTCGATTAATAGGTTCATCAAACACATGTAACACCCAACATAATTGAATTCATATGGCTTGTACATATCAAAAGCGACCAGGTTACGAAATAGTATCTCTGTGGAGTCTTTGATAGTGATCGGAGGAAGGTAAATTTTGGCGCTCGTCTGGTCAAATTTAATATTTTCGATCCCTCTATCGCGTCACTTAAATTTGATCCTAGCATTTCCTAATTCTACTGCATGATGGATATTGCATGTGACCTTAGTCATTTCGTTGTCTTCGCCACCTCCATTCACTGCGCTATCTTCGTCTTGTTAGGGGATCCTTCTGTATTTTTCCCCCTCACGATCATCGTTATGGGATGGTGG
This sequence comes from Picea engelmannii, assembly GCA_009831015.1. Lineage (NCBI taxonomy): Eukaryota > Viridiplantae > Streptophyta > Pinopsida > Pinales > Pinaceae > Picea > Picea engelmannii. The sequence goes on along the minus strand of ML824603.1, from coordinate 2,597 downwards.
AGACACAATGAATATGTGCAACAAACCTAGAAGATTATGAACTTCTTGATCATCTGGTTTCGGCCAGGATCATTTCTTTATAGATTTTTTATAGTCGAAAGGGTAGAAGAAGAACAATAACGATGGACACACCAATTTGAGAATTTTTTTCTTGACACCAATATCTATGGAGTTGAGCTCCATTTTTAGTATCTTTAGAAGGAGCATTTCTCATCTCCGTGGAAAATTCTAGGTCTCGTGACAACAATTGTCTTACTATTTCTCACCACTGTGCAGACCATCTTTTCAATACTCACACTATATAAGTAGCTTCTCGGTTTTTCTTTTTCCAATGGATATGGGCACACATTTTGATAGAGATATCTTTGGACTACCCATGAAGGATTGCTCGCTAGTGAAGATCCACCATTTGAGATTATAACTTCTTTCGATATTTAACATGAGGGTCTAAGACATTGGTTTCATGAGGAAACCTCGATATGTCTTGTGAGACATTGGTTCCATGAGGGAACCTCGATATGTCTTAGACATTGGTTCCATGAGGGAACCTCTATGTGTCTTAGACATGTGTTCCATGAGGGAATCACGAGATATCTATTATGGAAACAGTTCATGAGTGAAGCCTAAGGTTGGTCACTTCTGGATATTTGGGTGTCCAGTATACATTCATATACCCAAGAAGAAAAGGACCAAGCTAGATCCTTTAGGAAGAAAAGGTACATTTGTGGGGTACAATGAATCTTCGAAGGCATATCAGATCTACATCATTGGTCAAAGAAAAATTGAAGTGAGCAAGATACCTTAGAGATATTCATGCTATGCCACAACTATGAGCCACATCATTCATTTTGAGCCTTCTTGTTATGAGGAGGAAACTAGTCATCCAGTATGGAGAGATCTCATGATGGAGGAGTATCAATCCATCATGAAGAATCATGTGTGGGATATTGTTACGAGACCTTAGGGGAAGTTTGCAGTGACTTTCAAATGGATCTACAATATCAAACACATAGTCGACGGGAGCATCGAGAGGCACAAAATGAGATTTTTTTCTAGAGGATTCTCTCAAGTGGAAGAAATAGATTATGAGGAGACATTTTCTCCTGTTGCTCAATACACTTATATCCCAATGATTATTTTCCCTGCAACATCCATGGGTTAGAGAGTACATCAGATGGATGTAAAGACAACCTTTCTCAATGGAGAGATTGAGGAAGAAGTATACATCGAGCAACTAGATGATTTCATGATACATGAGAAGGATTCTCATGTGTACAGGTTGAATATGGTCTTGTATGGAATCAAGCAACCACCTCAAGCTTGGTATGCAAGGATTGATGGACACCTGCAGATTTTTGGGCTTCAACAAAAGTGTTGTCGATCCCAGCCTGTACTACAAGATTGTTAATGGTGAGTCCCTAATTTTGGTCCTCTACGTTGATCATTTATTACTCACTGATACAGAGAGCCTTATTGTTGAATGCAAGTATGCATTGGCCTCTAAGTTTGAGATGAAGGACCTTGGTATGATGCACTACTTCTCAGGACTAGAGGTGTGGAAGAGAACTGATGAGATCTTCCTGAGTCAGGGGAAGTACACGATTGAGATATTGAAGAAGTTTGAGATATTGAACTTGAAGCTAGTGGCTACACCAATGATGACAAATCTAAAGAAACTAAGCATGTCTTCTTCCGATTCTGACAAAATTGATCTAACTCTGTACAGACAACTAATTAGAAAATTGATGTATATGGTTAACACAAGACCAAATATTTACTATGCAGTGAGTGCACTTATCCAGTTCATAATTCAGTTGAGATAGACACACTACATTGTTGCAAAGAATTTTTTAAGATACTTGCGAGGCACAGTTGGACATGGTCCAAGATATACTTCTAGTATTGATATGATATGGAAGAAATATATTGACTCTGATTGGGCAAGGAGCGTAGTGGATAGAAAGAACACCTTCGGGTGTTGCTTCACTTTGGGATCTTCCATGGTTTCCTGGTGTAGCAGGAAACGAACTTCCATGGCTTTGAGAACAACAGAAGAACAATACATTGCATTAAGTATGACAGTCTGTGAAGCAGTGTGTCTTTGCAATCTCCTTGCATATTTATCTGAACATGTGTTGGATTCCACCATTATTCATTATGGTAACCAAAGTTGTGTGAAGATCTTTGATAATCTAGTGTTTCATGACAAATCGAACCACATTGAGATCAAGTACCATTACATCTGAGACATGGTGCAGAGGAAGAAAGTATTGGTGTAGTACCTTCCTACAAATGAGCAGGTTGTTGATGTTCTTACCAAACCGGGACAAAGTTCAAGAACTTCCATGACAGACTTGGTGTGGCATAGAATGCCTCCCTCGTTGAGAGGGAGTGTTGATGTTTGCATCTTCCTGAGACATTCTCCAGATCGTACTCCTATGTGACTGAGTTGAGTTGATTTGTGATGACACTTATCCTAGAAGTGATAAGTGGGGCACTTATCCGAGAAGGGATAAGTGTGTTTGGGATTATAACCCAACGTCCCATGTGGATATCACATGAGGACATGTCAAGGGATTTGAACCTTGACATCATAC
>ML824602.1:51348-92297 GCA_009831015.1 Picea engelmannii | reverse complement strand
AGCTACATAATACTTCAACACTCCCTCTTAGCAAGGAAGGTATTCTTCTGGCACGATCTTCAATACTGTTTATGTATGCATTTGTATTCATTTACTTATTGAATTTCCATGAATCTATACATCACTAGAATTTTTGTAACATCAGCACTCCCTCTTAGCTAGGGAGGTATTATCCATGATGTTCTTCATCTAGTAGTCTCAATCACATCCATCCATTACACATGGAATGTACAATACTACCACCAATCACATGGTCTTGCAGACTGGTCTATAGGTAGCATCACCATAGCCACACAGGCTATCTCATGATCAAATAGATCATGTCACAAGTATCACCATCATAGCCAAACAAGCTCTATCATAGTCACACACAAACTATATGATGGTCAAGTCACAGTCATGCATATGGGCCCTCATCAACGCATGTAGCATCTCTCTAGTGAGAACAACCTCATCGTCCTCTCATACTTTATGGGTATCGACATCCTTTCAGACACACGGAACTAAGAAACCATCACATATGTCCATCTCAGACAGAATCTGGACAACTAGCACTGAAGCTAGCCCTTTTGGTTGGCACACCATGCATCCAATCCACAGTGACCAGGAATCTAACCACAAGGATTAGGTGATATAGTGCACACACACTACCCATCTATCCCAGGGCTAGGAAACACCTCTAACCACACTCATGGTTGGTCGTCCAGCTTGAAAAGCTGGGAAACTACTAGCCCTGAAGGCTCGGCATACTATTGACCATGTGCAAGGTCATGTTGACTAGTCCCACAGTCAGTAACATGCCCATGAATGACTACATGTTGTTGCCACACTATGTAGGCTACTTCCCCAAGAATCGCATATGTGATTCATCACTCCCTCTTATGAGGGAATTCCTTCTGGACCACACCAAGATTGTCCCTAATGTACTCAAACTTTACCTTTGATAGAGGCTTTGTCAACACATCTGTTATTTGCTTGTCTATGCCAAAATAAGGGAGTTTCACAGCTCCCCTTTGCACCATATCTCAGATATAATGATACTTGATCTCGACATGCTTGGACTTTTCATGAAACACAGGGATCTCAGACAAATTTATACAACTATGATTGTCACAGAAAATACAAGTCACCTCCAACTCGAGATCAAACAGCCCTGCAAGAACCTTTCAAATCCACACAACTTCACTACTGGCCGACGCTACTATATATTATTCCTAGGTCGTATTGAGTGCCACACTAGTCTACTTCATGTTGAGCCACAAAATCATAGTTGACCTGTGACACTTTCGGCCCAATCTGAATCCGCATAGACTTGTAGACTTATCTTACGATCTGAAACATATCAGATTCCAAAGTATATCGTACCCTTCAGGTACCTTAACATGTGATTTGTTGCAATTAAGTGAACACATCTTGGTTCAACCATATACTGACTCAAAGTGTTCACCGCAAAGCATATATCTGGCCTAGTGTTCGACAAATACATCAACGAACCAATCATTTTCATGTACATGGTGACATCCACCGTCTCTGAAGAAGTATCATTCAATAACTTCAGGTTCATCACCATCGGTGTGGGAAAGGATTTGCAATCCAACATTTCAAATCTCTTCAGAATCTCTACCACATATTTTCCTTGGCACGGGAAAATCTTATCTGGTTTCTTCCACACCTCTAGACCTAAGAAATAATGCATCATACCCAGGTATTTCATCTCGAAATCTGATGCAAGATTTCTCTTGCACTCAGTGAAGAGCTTCTCGTTCCCTGTTAGAATCAAGTCATCCACATATAACAGCAATATCACTGGTCCACTACCCTCAACCTTCTAGTAAAGGTTGGGATCTGCTTTACTCTTGGTAAAACCCAAGCTCATCAGAAAGCTATCAATTCTATTGTACCATGCCCTGGGTGCTTTCTTTAATCCATACAAGGCTTTCTTTAACCTGCACACATGTGACTTCTTGTCATGTGTCTCAAAACCTTGTGGTTTCTCTACATACACTTCCTCTTATACTACACCATTCAGAAAATTTGTCTTCACGTCCATCTCACCATAGGAGCAAATGTCTTCTCATAATATATTCCTTCTTTCTAAGAGAACCCATGAGCCATGAATCTCATCTTCTACATCCATTTGGAACTCACAATTGATTTCTCTTTCGGTCTAAGAACCACATCCCAAACATCTTTCTTAATGATGGACTGGTATTCTTCAATCATCACATCCTTCCATAATTTCTTCTCTACAACCTCTTCATAACAGGTAGGCTCGGGATCAATGATATCACATAACAATGCCATGTAACTAGAACATGGTCGAGGTTTATTTCTTTATCTGAAAGATTCGTCTGGAGCACGATACTTCTCGGCATCCTAAATAATCTCACGAGCCCAAGCTATTATTATTTTCTTTGTAATCATTTATGTAGGTCTTTGTGGTTCTGTCATGTCATTATTCTCTAGAACATTCTCTTCTGGTACAATGCCATCACCTGCAACTGTTATTGCTTGGTTCTTTCTTTCTGCTACACCATTCTGTTGAGGACTGTAGGGAGTAGTGAGCTCCCTCTTAATCCCAACTTCTTTGCAGAATGCTTTGAAGTCATCTTATGTGAACTCTCCTCCATTATCTGCTAAGTGAAGTGGTTTTCATTGGTCCACACATGTCTGAGTGCACAATGTCCAAAACTCCTTTGGATTTGTTGTCACTTCTTAGAAACGAACTCTTCCCGATTATCAGTCTGATCCATGTCTCAAACAGGAGGCTATATAATATGTTTCCTTCTGCAAATTTCATTGTAGTTCCCTCTCAGAGTTTTCACTAGTGACCTTCTTCCATGGTAACATTTCTGGAACACGTACATCTCCATGGTAACTGCAAGAGAAAAAGTATTTCTGAGATAACCTGCCCGAGACAAGAACGACAAGAGAAAAAGTATTTCCAATATAATATCATTTTCATAAGAACATATATACGGTAACAAGAATGAAGGACAATTTCATGGTAATCATCATAGATTTACCAAGGTGACCTGCCTGGAAGCAAAACAAGAATTATCTCCTAGAAAAGATGTTAGTTCATCTTGCAAACAAGTACAATAAGCATCTATATCAATAGTACTCATATGATACCATGTATTTATTGTACCTATAGTGTTTCAAAGACTGTTGACACAACTATAGTGTTTACTTGTAATGTAGCAATTATCAAACTTAATATGTTCAAGTTGGAAACTTATCAATTTAATAAATCAAACCCGGGACCTAGAGTTTTATCTCAATGCATTAATGCCTTTGAAGAATGGATATATGAGTAGTGCACGTTCATTCAATGCAATCTCATGCCTCCCTCATCTCTATGCAATGAGTGATGATAAATGGGAATTGTTTTATTGAGGGAAGTCGAGAAGTCACTTCGATAGGATGAGTGTAAGCCAAATGAATAAGATGTTAAGTGGGAGTCCCTTATCGAGCTTCTTGTAAGAAAACCCATCATCCACATTCTCACCATTATATTCCACATGCTCACCATTCTCATTTCATTGACGGTTGGAATTATTTTGCATAGTCTCATGCATTTAACCTTGTCTAATGTCTATGCAAAGGAGTGAATAGATTTTGACGTGGCAGCCTTGGAGTGATTGGGGAGTAAAAGTTACAACATATTTTATTATGAATTTGATGAATTTAAAATTAAATATATGAAAATTATGATTAATTAATATTTTTTTTATTTATACCCAATTCTCCTTAGACAATATAAGCCTCCTAAATCTGCAATGTAACCCATTCCATACCTTTTCACCTTTTAAGGCGATTGCTAGTATTTTATATATACACATATCATTTAAGTGACATGGAAGGGTGTCCGTGTCCACGCATTTGCATTTAAACATGTTACCTCTATTCATTTTTGGGACAACAGGCACGTTCGTTCTGCTACCAGAATTCAAACACAGCGCGTTGGAGCCATGAGCAATAGCTTGGACAATGTGGTGCCGAAAAACCACCTATCTTAAGATTGAGCACAACAACAAGAAGCAATGGAGTTGCGGGAACTCGGTTTTAAGGTCGCATTGTATCATGCCAAGGATGGCCAAATTTTAAGGTATTGCATCAATGGCATCATGGTTGGTTAGCATCATCTCTCAATTTTTCTGCAAATTCGGTTTTTGTTTTTAATAGATATGTGTAGCAGTGTAGAGTTGTTGGTTTCGGGTCACAAGAAACTATAAGTTTCTAGAGTTAAGGAAATCTTTACTATTTAGTGTTTGCACCACAATTAAGTTCATTTGTTTTTCACATATTTAATACATTGTTAAAGTTCCTGGAAAATAAAAGTTCATATGCATGACAATGATTTGCAAGTTACATGTTATGGTCAAACAAATTGACTTGTTCGGTAAAACTGAAAACAATTTCTATGATCTGATTTTTTTTCAAGTCCTATGACAATGCTTTAACCCTAAGATAAATTATAGGATCTTGATAGACAATCTACAGTGTAAAAAAAAACTTGAACGATTTCAAATATGAGCACTATATTAAATCTCACTCTACAGTGTAAAATAAAACTTGAACAGTTTCAAATATGAGCACTATATAAAATCACAGTGTTTTAGCAGTGGTGATAGAAGTGTGTTTCCTCTTTCTATGGTATACAAAGCCAAACTGGAAGAAAGAAACTAAATAGCAAAGAGAGTGGTTGATTAGACGAATTATTTTTCTAAGTATTAAGCACAAACAAAGGAATTATATCAGTGATTCAATGCTTAAAGCAACGAATGCAAGAGTTTGAAGAGGGTTAGTTGAAGTCAAAATAATATGTAAGATGGAAGTTTTGATGTGGGCATATTTCCACAAGATTCCCACGAAGGATAGGTTTTAGTTTTTTTTCTTGAAAAGCTAAATTCTGAGGGTAAACCATTTTAGAATACTCTAAATTTATTCTTAGCTAGCTATTTTTAAAGATGCAATAGTGATTCTAATACAACATTTTGTAGTTGAGGTATTTTGTTATTTTGTTATGTGAAGAAGTCACTAGTTTGAAACCTCTAAGTTACCTTGCGTACCTTGTGTGTCGCGTGGACCACATACCAATGCTTGGAGGCTTGGATTTTATAGTGATATCTAGATTTTATAGTGATATCAATTGGATAGCATGATTCCATGTCATGCCAGTACATACCCTACTAATTGTTGATTATGTCGGATAAAAAAATAAAACATCTTGTCAATGTGCTGGATTCTGGAGGGTATTATCATTGTTGAGGTAGCTAGTAAAATGTGATATATTTTTTTTGAATGATGAATATTACCCGAGTAATTGTTGATTATGCCCGATAAAAAAACAAAACATCCTGTCAATGTGCAGGAATCTGGGGGTATTATCACTATTGAGGTAAGTAGTAAAATGTGATATATTTTTAATTTTTTTTAATGATGAATATAAAAATACAACATCTTGTCGATGTGCAAGATTCTGGAGGGCATTATCATTGTTGAGGCAACTAGTAAAATGTGATATAGTTTTTTTGAATGATGAATCTAAAATGCAAATGTGTTGTTATTTTTAAATGGACTAGTATCAGATTGGTGATTCAACTTGTCTCTTTCCACTTGTGGTGGCATTGTGAACCCCTCGTAGATAAAATCCAAGCAGGAGAAACCATTTTTTTAGTGGATGACAACCGGAACTCCCGGTAAGAAAAAGACTCTATGGCATAATATAATCTGTATCCCGCTTATAATTCTTGAGAGTCCAGTTCAGGAAACCCATGTATATTTCAATTTAGGTAGTTCAGGCAGCTTATGCATATTTCAATTTTCACAGGGCAACTCTTAGTGTAGCAATGCAAAAAGTTAATGCATTATAATCATATCATTTACAGTCAACCTGTAAATATGATAAAATGCTTAATAATTACCCACGTGCATAAATTTGCATCTCCAACAAAGAATATCTCATTATAATTTTTTTAGATAATAGGTTATTATTCATCCATTCCAAAATATGACCATTTATACATCTCTACATCATTCATGCATCCCAAAACATTGCCATTTTTTAGTAAGTCATATTAATAGGAAGTTAGTTTATTTTAATTGATACACTATGTCTTGATACTAATGTTTATGATCTCACTAAACCATTGAACTATAAAGTTATATTAAAATTTAATATATTCATAAATAATGAACTAAACTATAACTATTAATACTTTTGGTTTACAACAATACCAAGAGACCGTATATTTCAACTATTAATTTGTTGAAATTTCAGGGACCTGGAGACCGTATATGTCAGCTATACTTGATTGTCTTGAGAGGCTCTACATTGGCTTTGGGAGATGGCATTGTGTGGATCAAAACAGGGCTCGAGAGGTTCATCCATGAGTTGGCATATATGATTGGGTATGCATATTTCCTTCACCACTTGAATGATGATAGAAATTTATGTGTATTATTTGAGTGAGCTCTCAGCCTTCTTCAATTAGAGGAGTCAACCGAGGTATGGAATCGTTTCATTAAATGATCTAACAAGCATGTTAAAGGTAGAGCAGAGGAGAAAAGAAACCCTTTCCAGGAAAGGAGAAGAAAATCAGCAGCATTAGAGAGATCATTGTTAGATGTCGTTTCTCGGTAGTCTTTAATGAACCTTTGGCCATGCTCTTCAAGAGACTTAGATCACATTGCGCAACAGGAGGAAAAGAAATAGTGGAGTGCATGGAGACGATTGCTTGCTTGACAAATGCCTTATGTATTTGTGTCACTCTCTAGATATTTATTTGTGTCACTATCTAGATATTTGGTATGACTATATAACGTGACATACATGGAATGGATCAATGGATTCTTCTAGTAAAGTTTTTCAGCGAGCTTTGAAATCTTTGCCAGAGGAGGAAGCTTCATTTTTTTATGATGTAGAGATGCAGAAGTGTTACGATATGCTTATGTTGAACTTGAGGAGTCTCGTGGAAGAATTCATGGGTCTAAGAAAATATATGAGAAATTTGTGGGGAAGAAATTCAAAAAGTCTCATGGTCGCCATGGGTGAAGAGAACCATCAATATCATTGCCATGGGTGAAATAGAGGGGCATGTCCATGGTCAAAAAAATTTGAACTCAAGATCACCCATCACAATCTTTGTTGTCCAGGCCACTCTTCATCACATCATGAATGAAATTGGAGAGGAACATCCTGCTATCATGCCCATTACTCATTAATTCAAAATAATTTGAATTTTGCTGCCTTTGTAGGAATAAGGAACCCCCCATGACCAGAGATCCATAGAGAAATTGGTGATTGCATAGAAACTGGAATTCGTCTGTTGGTTATTACAGGGGATGACAAGAATACAGAAGAAACCGTTTGTTGAAAGATTAGGGTTTTAAAGCACAGTTAAAATGATCCCATTGTTGAAATCGATAATGTCAGAGGTTGACATAGCGAGAACTCAGTTGAAGAATGCTTCACTATTCAATGAGGCAACTTTTTCTTTGGATGATGTTAGTAAGCGCCTTGTAAAAAACTCCCTTGACCTTTTGGTGATGGCACAAATATGATGCATTGTCTTGCAATGGGCATTGCTTGCACTAAGGTTGCACTGCAGGTCATCGAATCTCAAGGAGGAATAAAGATATCAGCAATAAAGGTGAAGGAGAATCTTGATAGACGAGCTCTCATATATTTTAAAAAAACAATGATGATAAAGAGAGGCTTCCTCCAGGTATTGACTATGTTTCTGTATAAAGCGGTGAGTATGACAGTAACCAAAGGATTGATGAGTTGATGCAGAGCTCTGTAGAGTTTATGTGACTGAATCATTTTCTACAGGTTGCCTTGAGGATGATAAGGTTGTTGCGTTGAACCAGCTAAAGAATATATTTAGCTTAGGCAAGTATGAAAAAGAGTTGTACACAGGTCCATTCTTCACATGTCATTTTCATTTCTCAAGAGTTCAAACAGCTTCAGTGGGAAAGTTTTGATACCTTTGGATCTATGTGATGAAACCCTATCAAATTCATAGATATTGACCAATAATTATCAATTGCATGCTCATCATGCTAGTTAGTGCCCTAGAAATGGTAAACATTCTAGGAGCAACTTCAAAGCTGAAGGTATTCTGAATCATTCTCTACATAGGTGGTCAGTCTATGTTGAAGAAATTCACTTATGGCATCATTCATCCCTTTTAAATACAATAATAAATGATCAATATAAGTTGGATTCTTCGGGAAGTGTAGCCAAAAGAGAGTAAAGAAAGAAGCATCTCGTGGTCACCATCCAGAAGCCTTTCAATACAAAAGAGTTTCATAAGATGTGGAGCGCTATCTTTTGGTGAGTCAAAGAACAAGTGGCAACCAATAGTGGACACCAATAAAACTCTATTCTTCGAGAAATATGATAACAAATATCTTTGCGGTGTCATTCCCTCCAAAATTGTCTTATTTTTATTTTATTTGAGAAAATCAATTTCAGATTTGGAAGCAGATTTTGAGGTAGCGTTTGAGCAATTAGTTTAGGAATGAAGGAAATCATTCATCACTTGAGGAGGATAAAATCAGCAGCTGAAGACTTCAGTGAGAGGAGTTGAGCAACCAATTCAGGAATGAAGTCAATCATTCGGCACTTTAGGAGGAAAAAATCAGCAGCTGAAGACTTCAGTGAGGGGTGTAGTAGGTTAGGGAATATTTTGGCAGAGAGACAGTGTTCTCTGATTTGGAAGCTTGTAAGGCTATTCTAATTTTTCTCAGAAATTGAGGATAAATCCATGGATTCTCAGCTCATCTCTAGCATAGCGTTATCTTATTTTTGTTTTTCTATATTAATCTCTCTTATATTTTCAAACATGATCTTGTTCTTATTGATTTGATTTACAGAATGACAATTTGTTTTTTTTCCACTGTCAAAGTGAATGTATTTCTTAATGGTTTAAAGATTTCAGCTATGACCTTTGTATTATTATGTTATATATTTCACGCTGCCAACAAATTATATTCTTGAATGTTTCATGTTTGGATTCATTAATGTCAGATGGAAATGTTCATTTTTACATGCTGGATCCATAATTTTTATGACCAGTTCACCTTCTTCATCTCAGATTTGTAGAGATTGTTTTTCTCTCTATATTGTCTGAGATTTATGTTTTCTCATTTTTTTTCACCTTCCATTATTAAGTATTTTGTCATGTTGGATGAGACTCCATGCTCAATGGATTACGCTTTTTATCTATGAAAGTTACAATCTTTCATTCCAGTTCTTTGACCTCATTATCCTCAACCATGTCTGCCTTGTTTTATGTTGTTTATCACCCAAATCTGGCACATGTTCTTAATTGTCAAAGCTACTGCTTAGTAACAGTGAACAGTCATTTGTTTTGATATGATGAGGGAGACCCTTCTGGTCCAAGAACCATCTTGTGGCCTAAAGTTGGTTTAAATGTCTTGGCATGGTTTCTAAGCAGCGAGGAACCATCTCAAGCTACAATAGATTAGGGTGACCTCTGAAACCCTAGCTAGAGAGTTAGAGCTCTGACGAGATATCGTGATCCTTTGTGATCGGTGGGGTTGTTGTAGATTCAATCTTATCGCATTAGTTATGGACCAATTGTTTTTTTTAGTATTTTGGTCATAAGGGAGTTAATATGGTCTCCCCTAAAAAATCTATTGTCATTTTTCATATTTTTATTAGTGTAGATAGTGGAGATTATCCAAAGGCTCTTGGAAAAGTTGTTCCAAAGATGTATCACGACATAATGATCATCTTCCTAATATTGAATTTTATGATTCTGAATATGATATTTTATGTAATCCGTTTAGGGTGGGCTATATCTTGAGTTATTTCAACGAGAGGGTGCTTCCTAAGGCGTCGTTCAACACTAGATTTGAGACGTGTGGGAGCCACAATGATGGCATTGCGCCCATACTCACATTCTACCCAAAGGTTTCTTCTTTTTTTATTTCAGTGACTCCACGCCATGTACATGAAATCATGCTTGAGGCCCTTTGAGTATTGATTTTTCAATTGAAAAAACTACCCGACTAGCTTGCCTAGTCTTGGTGAATTTCCTAAGCCTCATGATGAAGTTATGGCCAACCATAGAGTGGATTGTGTCCCCTCTAGGAGATGTTATATTCCATTAAACTTAGATATTTTTCCACCTTTGGCCTTAACATGGAGTTTTCATTGAGGTTAACATGTCTAAAGAACTCAAGGCATTTGTGCTCATCAAAGTTGGTCACCAAGTCCACAGCGAACAAGTTCAATACATAAATTATCCCAACATCTACTTACTTTCGCAAATCATGGATCATCACATATGTGACCACTTATGACCTTGGTCAACCAAGAGGTTTCCTCCCCCATCCAAACCTTTCCTGCCCCCAAAGCACCCTAGGAAACAAATATAGATGAAGGTGTCTACACTTAAGTCTTTTGTAAAAATAAAGGTAATAGTGCAAAAAAAAACCTCACCCTGAAGACTTGAACTCTCAAGGCCATAGTCTCCACTAACCTAGTCTTTCCTTGATAAAGGTAGCCAATGAAGCTCCTTTTAATGCCATGAATCAACAAGGTGGTGGGTGAAGAGAACACTCTCCACCACCCCACCTTAGTGTTGAAGGCCACGTGAAGAGCCTCCTAGTGATTATTGGTTGGACTCACCCCCTACAACTAATTTCTTCCATGCTCTCCAAGACCTCAAGAATACTAAGGTGGAGATGTGATATGTTGTGAGATTTTAATGAAAGTGGCCTCATGGGATGTATGGGTTTTGAATGACCCTAAGTTTCCCTAATATAAATACATTTCAAGATGCACTCAACTACAAGCATGGTTTCATTGGGCTAAAACTTGGGTAAAAACCTACAAAATCTTTCTTCAAGGCTTTAGTGTCTAAGGAAGTTAGTGATAATATTTCAACCCTAAAATCCTCCCTCAACCAAACCTTCAACCAGGAATAAATTGAAAGAAAAATTCCAGGTCATTGTAGAATAGTGTTTCAAACCCAAATCCACTTTGTTGAGAGATAAGAAGCCACCCAAAAATGAATTTGCCTAGTTCCTTGTAAGCTTACCAAAGAGTAGAGAAGAGCATGCGACCTGGTCTTACATCTAAATGAGCTATCTACATCCCTGCATGAGATGGATGATGACAAGGCCCCAGCCTTAATGGGTTCCCCTACAAATTTTACAAGGCTACCAAGGAGTTTGTCATGTCATATTTGTTGAATGTATATCATGAAGCCCTTTGCCAACTATCTTTAGGTACGGAAATTAATCAAGGGCTTATCAAATTTCTATTGAGGGGGACCCAAATATTATTACCAATTGGAGACCCATCACTCTACTTAACTCAACCTATAAAATTCTAAACAAAATTTGGACTTGCATATAAAGTACATTATCTCTAAGATCATTCACCTTTAACAACCAAGATTCATTCGATGGAGATATATTCTAGACAATGTTATCATAGTTTAGGAAGGCATGGAAGACGCAGGTCATCTGACCTTGGCATCTTGTTTATAAAATTTGATTTTGAGACAGCCTATGACCAAGTAGAGTGTCCCTTCATTTTGGGAATTATTCTTGTTCTAAGATTTTCCCCATACTTTATCAATAGCATCGATAGCATTGAAACACTATTTGTGGATATGATTCAAATGGTCTTACCATTAACACATGCTCTTCCAAGGAGGTTGGGATTTTCAAATTTATCTAACAAGGGTGCCCCTTAGTGCCAACCCTCTACATGTTGGTGGTTGAAGCGCTTAGTTATCTACTAAGATCTAAGATGAATTTGGGTGCAAGTCAAGGTTAGAGTGTGAAATTCATTCAACCTTGACACCTTGTTTATACAAAGTTGATTTAGATAAATCCAACAATCTAGTAGAGTGGCCCTTCACTCTGGGAATCATTCATGCTCTTTGGTTTGGCCCATCCTTTACAATTGAGTAAACTGGCCCTTCACTTTGGAAATTCTTCTTACTCTAGGATTTGGCCCATCCTTTATCAATAGCATTGAAACATTATTTGTGGATCTTGTATCTTGTCTTACCATTAACATATGCTCTTTCAAGGAGGTTGGGATTTTCAAATTGATTTGATAAAGGTGCCCCTTAGCCCCATCTCTCTCATGTGTTGTTGATTAAAGCTCTTAAGTTATTTACTCAACTCTAAGGTTAATTTGGGTGTAATTTGAGGAATTCCCCTTCCCAAATTAGAGGCTAAGTAATTGGTCAAAGGCCATTTTGTTGATGACTCTTTCTTGAAAATCTCAAAGGACTAAATTTCTTGGGCTCATACCATGGAGTGTCTGTAGACCTTCTGTGTAGCCTCAAGATCAAGCATTCAATGGGATAAAACTCAATAATACAAACGTATCCAATGGCCTTTGTTGACACATTTAGCCTCCATGTTGCACTTTACTTGCATAGCTATCATGAGAAATTGTGCCCCTGCACTAGTATGAAAACATAATCATCCTTACAATTAGCATGCTCTTGCATTATGATTCACAAAATCTCTATTAATCAACACAAAAAATCATGTATATGTTCTCACCATTTATAGTTGAACTTCTACTTGCTTGTCTTCAAGGTGGTTTGCTTTCGTTATTCATATCCATTTTACATCATCACCAATTGTGCCCCTCTTGGTTTACTACTTCACTGGTATCCCCCTCCTAGTTTGTTACTATTTATAAATGCTTGTGATCTTTGGTGTAATCAATTGTACTCATCATGATTACTCATTCACCAACTTTCCCCATCTCGATTAGTTGTTTATTGGGTGTCCTTTGCCCCTCGCCCCCCTCCCGATTACTTATTCACCACATGTCCCCTCCTAGTTAATTGTTCATACATGTAATTAATTGTCCCCTCCCAATTACTCAACTTCCTATTTTCTCAAATATGTAGACATAGATAATCCACTCAAATTTGTATAGGTTAATAAGATGTTGGAATAGAATTAGTGATTGAGTTGTCCCTAATGCATAAGATTTTTCTTATAAAAGGAGATATTATTTTCATGGGTATGGGGTCCCACGAGATCGTTCATTGAACCGGTGATCCATGCCCATGGAGTGACTATCTTGCAAGCTTTCACTCTTATCATAATAAGAAGATATTAGTTATAACATGTTTCCAATCATGGCGACCCCATAGCCAAAATGTAACTAGCATATAGCACAAGCTATCAACACATCGTCATCTTGTGGCCAATATATAAATAGCATAAACTATAATCTATCAAAGCATGTCATCATAGGCATTATATTCATCATTATTTCGTGATCAAAACATAGCATCTATCAATAAGATAAAAAATAATATAACTTGCCCAACACACTACACTCTTTTTTCCTTACACACATACACAAGTATAGGCATTAATGCCACAATGACTCATACATGTGGTATTCACAATGATATATGCATATGTCACCAATCATCACATCATATCCATAAATTCAAAAATAGTATGTAATCATTCCATCATAATAACAACACATAACATGACCATTGATGATGCATATATGTAAATCAACAACTTTAAGTTAATATACCATAAAACAAATAATAATGTGAAATTTTAAGCTCTAAAATTGGAAATAAGAAACGCCCTCAAACTTAGGATAAAAAGAATCGTTTTCAAAGGGGACATGGAGGTTCTCATAGATCACACAACTACTAAAATATACAATCCATAGTGGGATATGACATGAAAAGTTAACTAGATCAAATAAACATTATGTTGTCTTCATGAATATCGATTTGTTCATGTAATATCATCTATGAATAGGATAGACGACTTTTTATCCAACCAAGTTATGAAATTCAAAATTTCCAACTCCAAGATCTTAAGGAACCCCTTGACAATGTAAGAGGGAGAATGGAAAGAGTTTCTTGCTAGGAAATTAGGATTAGGTGCACCTTCCCTTCACTACACCATTCCATCAAATCCTAATTAATAAGGATTAGGGACACCTTATCATGTAACAACGATGGATATAATATCAATTCAATCCCTCGAGAATGATATTTTACAATAATTATGACCTCGAGTGGAAAAGGAAGTTTGTGACACCAAGAACCATCAACTCACATTCAATGCCATAAATGGAATTAAATAGATGGAATTTGTCTCCCTAAGCCAGATCCCTTTGATCACTTAAGTGGTATTGTCTCTAACTATACATTGGGATTCTTTGGTAAGGATGTAGATATGGAAGAATAGGAAAAAATGTTGAGTGATAAAACCAGAAAGAAGGAGCTCCTTCCATACTCCTTAGATATGTGACTAGTTGGTAAACTTGATATCCTAGTAGGGACTCATGCTATTTTAAGAAGCTAAATATTTTAACCTGGAACATAAGAGATATAAAACCATTAAGGTCACTAATGAAAAATATACTAAGCATCGGTGGGGTTCTATGAGCAACAGATTGCCCGTCGAGAGAGGATCGAGCACCTTCTAGCCACGTTTGAAGAGAAAGTGTCAGTAATATTGAAGTGTCTCACTATTGAGGCTTTACATTTTAAATCCTAACAACTTGTGGTGGAGGAAGAACATTAGAGGATAAATCCCAATCCACCCAAGCCACAATGACTCGATTATGGTTGAAATAAGATAGCTTGGCTTGATATAAGTTATTCTTTGTTTAGTCAATTTTCAAGATTTAGATTTGGTTTTTATCATCAACATGTATAATGTGTATTTTGGTTATACTCTAAATTGGACATATTTGTTGTATATATGGATTGATACTCTCATAAATATATGTTAAATTATCCTAACCCAGCACCCGACAATTAACTCTGAATAAAATAATTTATTGAGTAAAAGCACAACTAAGTTATTAACGAAACATTACAATGGAAGAAAAAAACTGGAAACCAAACACATTGCACATGAAATTTTATGGGTAAAAACCCCTAGAAAAACCCCGAAGGGAAAACCATTATTGTGAGATGTTTATTATTATTAATATGGGATTTGATCCTGAGATAATGTCCCACCTGAGGAATAATAGAAACAAACAACTAGTTGATCCTTACAAACCTCGAGATTGGTCCTTCAATCTTGTTGGTTGGTTGATATCTCCCTTGCTGCCCCTTTGCTCCTTTCCTCGAACCCTACCCTACACACTTGGATGAAAGTTCGTCTTCACCCAATCAATGAGATCTCACTCTCTCACTATGTGTGTGTCTACTCCTCTCACTTAGGTTTCCTTTTATAACCTTCAGTTTACCCTAAATCCAAAACTCTAGATCTTTAAAGTGATCAAGAATTGAAATTGAATATCACCTTCACTTTAGATATAATGGCTAGGATTTAATTTAATTCACTAATTCCAAATACTTAGGAAAATCACATTAATTACAAAAGTACATTCTCTTTAATAATTACTTATCAGAGTGAATCTCCTAAGTCCTAATAGGTATTAAGGACGACTCCCACATGTTAGACACAAACTAACGTGGAAGTACCTCTTCGATGTTGCATACATCAACACTCCCTCTTAGCGAAGAAGGTACTTCCACCACCGACTCCATATTCACTACCATGGTTTCTATTCAATCCACCTAATTGGTTGCTCCCTCTTAACCAAAATATATCCCTACCATCTCATTCAGACCCTTCTTCGAAGATTTGTTTCCTTTGAACATGATTCTAGAAGACTCCTTCATGGCCATCTCATACCATGACTCCTTCTTAACTGGATTGGAAGGCTTCTCCTTCCCACTTGAAACCGAAGGTTGACTCCCTCTAAGTTTCTCAACCTTCGGAGCTACCTGCTCCTTGTTCTCTGCCACTCTACTACTTGTCATTACTCACATAGGTTGGCCATTTATCCTATACAAGTTTCTCTTTATAACTCCAAGAACCATTGTTGTGTCTGAGATAGATCCTTTGGGCTTGATCAACACATGTCCATCTTGGAACATTATATCAAATCCCTTCTTCTCAATTGTTGAGACTAAGAGCACACTTCTCATGAGTTCTGGAACCCATAGCACATTTATCACTCTTAGCACACCTCCTGACTCCATTTGGAATGGCATTGTCCCAGTTCCCTTTACTACATTATTAGTGCCCACACCAAGTTCCAAATGCATGTATGAGTCTGGATCTGAGAAGATAACGAACAACCCCCATGCTATTTTCATCTAACATGTGGCTTCGTTATCTAGAAGCCACAGACCAGTTGATATGGTGCTTAAGGAAAGATGGGAAACAAGTAAGAATTCCTACTCAAACTTTCTAGAAAACTGCTCTACCTAAGCCTTTGCTAATGCAATGACTTATATTTGCATCCTCTTTCCCCCCTTCTTCCTATCTGAACATTGTGAAGCATAGTGTCCATTCTTATGACAATTAAAAAATGTTATGTTACTTAGGTCCTTCCCTATGCCATCTTGTGAAGATGAATCTCCATATGTGTTATCCATGACCTTCCCCTTGCCCTTCTTTTCATGACTGGAAAATGCAAGGTTCTCATCACCATCCTCCTGCGGGGCTCCCAAAACCTCTCAATGAGTCTCCTATGTGATGCAATCATCCCACAATAGGTCAAATTCCATAAGCTTCTCTTGATCACAGATGCCTTCAATGAAAGAAGTGTAAGCTTGGTGAAACCATTCAAGGCCACCCTCACTAACTACACATTTGTCACTATCTGACTAACTGCCCCCTTTTGATCATGAACATGAGTGATCCTGGTGAGATAATTGGTCAATGAATCAATCTTGGACATCTTGGTTTTCCCGAGTCAATCCTTCAATACCATCTTCTAGTTCTCATTATTACTTTGAAATAGATTTGTTAGAGTCTAAAACATCACATTGGCTAACTTTTTCTCAGATAGGTGGGGTACAATATGATCCCTCACCGAATCTAAGATCATCCAACTTGCCTTGGCCTCCCTTTCCTTATGCTTGGCCATCTCTGCAGGATCTGTTGACGTGATCACTACGTTATTTGCATGACTCCATAGTCCATTCTCCTTCAGAATAAACATGATCCTCTCTTTTCATGGAGGAAAGTTAGAGGCACCCTCCAATTGGTCCTCATACATCAACCCAGTTGTTGCCATATCTAAGATATGAATTTTTTCAAGAACAAAATCTACCGAAAATATGTGCCTAGTCCTTTAGGCACAAAAAACGAAGATGATCTTTGGTTTTCCGTACCCGCTGCTCACTGCCCGGACCCCTGCACGAAGTTTCTCGAACTCCTACTCGAAGTTTCCTACAACCCGAACTCATATCTGAAGTTGCCTGCAACCTTTTATTTCTACCTTGGTACTTCTCTGGGTTGCTCAAGCCTTTACTGGGATACTCAATGGTATGTCTGCTACTTTGTGGTTTGATGTTGTTTTGCATGGCAGTTGACCTGGTGGCCCTATTATCCGGCTATGTTGGTGGTTGTATTAGCAGCTTTTTGTTGGTCTCTGTCGCTCACCCAGCTACACCTTGACCCCTTATGTCGCCTCTCTACAAACTCCACTCATCTTGCATCCTTTCATGGCTCCTGCACCATAACCTCTTCCCTCCCATGGCTCACACTCCATGTTTTCTCAGCTATTGAGGCCATTTTTGTTGTCTCTATCGGCTATGGTTGTCGGTTTCCCCACCAGCTGGTTGTTGCATGTCCAATTGTAGCAGCTACTATGATGGTTTTTATGGCCATTGTCGTGGTAGTCGCTTCCCTACACCTGCAACCAATTATACCTTCACGTATGTTTCCTCTGTCACCCTTGCATCTACTTAGCATTGGCAGTTTCTTAATCAACACTATGTCAGCCAACTCTTGTGCCCTGGGATTATCCCTCAACCATCCTTCACCCACGTGACTCACTGGAGCATGTTGTTGAGGAAAAGATATGATTTATCTTACTCAAGCATTTTCGAATCCTTCCTGGCTAAGGCAAGATAGTCGGGAATATCACCCTATGTTTTATAGCCTCAAAATTTATTTCCCAATCCACAAGTATTAATTACAAGGGCTTAGGCTGATTTTTTTAATTGAAAGATTGTTGCAAAATATGAAATTTTTATATAATTTTCTGAAAATATACGTATTACAGAAAGTAAATGTGGAGATCAAAAGAAAAAGTAACCAAGTCATAGATACACACAAATGAGACAAAATAGCAATCGTTTTATTTCATTCCAAGAAATATGCCATGCAATTCCTTTATTTTCCTTCACTTTCTGTGCCATGCCTTGCCTTCACCTGCCATGCAATTCCATTCATTTTCTTTCCTTTCCTTGCCATGCCATTCGTTGGCATGCCATGCCATTCCTTTTCATGTCATGCCTTGCCTTTCCATCCCATGTCATACCCATTTCATGCCTTTCCATGCCATGTCTTTCATTTCCATGCCTTTCCATACCATGTGTTTCCATGTCTTGCCATGCATTGTATTTTCATGTCATTCCATGCCATGCCATGAATTTCCTCGACATTCCTTTCCTTTCCACGTGTTTACATGTCTTTCCTTTCCTTCACTTTTCATACCATGCCTTGTGTTATGAACCAAATATCAATATAGCATAGAAAAACCTCAGAAAAAGTACTCAACGCCTTGAAAAAGAGATCATTTTAGATAATAAGCCTCTTCGAGGGGGAAACCTCCTTTTACCCCACTTAAATGTTCAAGTACAAGATGATCCAAATGAAAATGTCTCCTTGGTATATATAGGAGACCAGGAGGTATAATTACAACTATTGAAATAAAGCCGACATAAATAAAATAGCATTACTAATGTAATATGCCCCAATTAAGGGGTAATGAGCCAATATTAGGGCTTAACATAACCCCTCCCCTTGAGACAAGTGTTGTTTGCAATGCTTCAGTAACTCTGGATGCTTCTATATAAAAGACTCATCTTCCTAAGTGGAATCTTCAGCCGGTAGTTTCCTCCATTTAATGAGATACTCTGAAATGGATATATTCCTCAGCTGGCGAATTCTTGTGTCAGTGATGGATTCAGTATCCAATATGATTTTTCCTTCCTCATCAAGTTCTAGAAATATAGTTTGAACTGGGATCTTGTCTCCTATAGCCTTCTTTAAGCATGAAACATGGAAAACTGGGTGTACTCGTGAAGTTGCAGGCAACTCCAATATGTATGTCATAGTACCAATCTTTTGCAACACCTTATAAGGGCCATAGTACTTTGGTGATAATTTATTATCCCTCTTGGCTTGCTTGAGGGAGAGGTGTGCAATTCCAATAGTACCTTTTGTTTGAGTTTAGATTTCTTGCATAAATATAAGCGATCTTTGTACCATAGTGAATCATTTTTCCATGTAAATGTATCTAATGCAATGGAATCCTGCTGAAACCTTTGAATGAGAGTCCACACGTTTTCATCATTCTTCCATTCATCCCTTGCTTCTATTATCCAATCGGGTTGGATGATTGAGATAGCACAGAGAAAGGCCTCAACATATTCATCCTTTCTTAAAAGTTCATCTGCCACAACATTTTGCTTCCCCTTTTTATAGACGATTTCAAAATCATAACCCAATGTCTTGGTTACCCATTTTTGTTGTTCTTCTGAAGATAGTCTTTGTTCCAAGAAGTATTTAAGACTATCATGATCTGGTTTGACCTTGAAGTGCCTACCTATTAGGTAAGGACTCCATTTATTCAATGCATGTAGTATTGCCATCATTTATTTCTCATAAATGGGTTTGTGTAAGTCATTTCCCTTGATTGGTCGACTTTCAAAAGCCAAAGGCCTTCCTTCTTGCATTAGGACAAAACCAATTCCATTTCTCGAGGCATCACATTCCACAATAAAGGTTTTTGTGAAGTCTGGAGTGGTCAAGATAGGAGCTTTGCACATCACCTCTTTAAGTTGTTCAAAAGATTTAGTTGCCTCTGGAGTCCATGAAAATGCATCCTTCTTAATTAGTGTCGTTAACAGCCCACGTGTGAATGCAGCCAATGTATAATGCAACAAGCGTATGCTAGGGTTTTACTTTTCTTCACATGCTTAGATCCTCTGCAAACTGTAATCACTTTCTCTTTTGTCTTCCACTGTCCAAACTAACCCACATCTAGTCACAACACATCCAAGCTCTCCAATAGCTTGCTCATGCTCCATAACAAATCAATATGAATGCTATCTCAATCATGTATAAATAACTAGTATACCATAGCAATCATGTCACTACTGAATCACACAAGTGTTTCTCACTCCATCAACCAAATCAACCAAACCGAGCCACATCATAGAAGCTACACCAAGAATTCCCTAAGCATTCACAACACATCAAACAATAGCATCCATCAAGACAATAATGTAACCATACCAGTGTGTCAATGATAGACCTGAGGCCATAGAATGCAGATCTGGAACTTGCCTCATCATCCAGGAGATTGGCACCAACTCAAACACAAATCTTCATGATTTTATCCACTCCATGCTCACTCTACACAGTCAGCCCGCATGTACACTCACCCTATACACAGCCAGCCCGCGTGTACATGCACCCTATACACAAACAACCCGCGTGGACATCAGAAAATAGGGTTTTCTGTGAATTCGAGACTTTTGCCGTCAAGATCTCCGACGTTGCCGAAACTTTGATGCATCCATGAGATCCTCCTCTCACTTTCTTCCTAAGAATAGATCTTCAATCATGCTCAAGATATTCACACCAACAAGATGCTCTCCGTCAAAACTCCACAAGATATTCACAAGAAGCTCTCCATTGATCCACAAAAGGATTTTCACCAAAATGTACATCTTACAAGAGATCCTAGCTTCATATTTATACTTTCATCTTCTAGGTCACTTAACCCATTTTTAGGTCACTTAACCCATTTCTAGGTCACTTAACCTATTTTCCTTATTTTAAGGTTAACCACTTTCCATGAATGGAAAGTTCTCCAATACTTTATCATTTAAATATTTCTTTTTGATTTTATCACTTCATTTTATCATTTAAACAATCTTTCTTGATTTTATCACTTTACTTTATCATTTAAATAATGATTTCTTCTTTTCAAGCACTTTGACTCTTTTGACCTTTTGGGGCTTCAAGCCATCATATGCATGTCCTTCAACTTCGTAGAGCCATAACTCTGAAACCATGAGGTGTTATGTGGCATTCCACATACCACCGAAAATGGCATGACAAGCACTATCCATCTAGGATAGTTTCACCAACAACTTCATTGATCTTCATCTCATTATTCCACATACAAGCATGGGTCCTCCAACCATTCTCCTAGGATAACTCAATACGTAAAGCATCTTCCCATGAGGGCTTTCACCATAAGGGGACCACTTTGGAGTTCATCCATTTGTGCACCTTATCAACCATGATAAGACAATAATGATTCATCTTTGCATCAATTGGTTTCCACCTAGACATCGATCATTCTCATCAAGGGCATCATATCAATGTTCATCAATCATCAATCAATCAATTACTTGACATCAATCAATGACATCAATCAAACCAAACCATATACAGCAATGACATATGATCCAACAATCTCCCAAATAATCAAACCATTAGCATCAATAACAACATGATCGAACAACTCTATGAATTTTTTTTAATAAAATTCATAGTAATGAATTCAAAAGAACCAAGACAGATTTTAAAGATAAATGCAAAAGAACCAAAACAAATTTTAAAGATGAATGGGAAGAACCAAAACAAATTTTAAAAGTTCAACCAAAACAATCCAAACTAAAAGAGATTAACAAAAGGAAATGATGTGAGCCCTTTGGATGGTGGGTAATTTGATAATGAAGTGAACAAACGATTTAGTAAATATATATTCCAATTGGAAATGACCTCCTCTTAATAAAATGATACAATATTTCATTGGTAAATTCAACAGCTTGAAAAAAGTCTCACTATTGAGGTACCCTTTGCAATAAATTTGGAAAGTTAGTTTTCAAATTCATGGAAGAAAAAAATGAGATCTTTGTAAGAACATCAACACCAACTAAACAACCTATTTCTAAATATATATTATATACATAGTCTAAATCAATATAGTCTAAATCAATATAGTGTACATCAACACTCTTTGTACTCTTAAATCAATCAATCCTATGCACATCAAACTAGCATTCATTATATCAATGAAAGTTCAAAATTGATTGAAAAATCCCCCAGATATCAATGTTCATTGGTCTGCAAAGTTTATAAGAATGAGAATGTTTCAACGATGGACAAAATGAAAACCTTGGATATATATCTAACCACTCTTTCACTTAATTACATACTAACTAACTTAATAAAAAATGCTTAGTCATTGCAAAATTTCAAGGTTTAGCAATGGAAATGTACTACTCACTTAATCACACATTGATTAACATAGTAAAATATTGTTTAGTCGTTTCAGAATTTCAAAAAAAATAAAACAAACACTTTATAACCTAAAAGTTTGGGACCAACTTGATGATATGACCAAGTAAAACACACTCTATAATCATAAATGTTTTCAACCAATTTAATTACATGACGAAGACTAACATAAACAGTATATAAATCTACATGATAATGACAATATAGATCCACTATATTGATGCTACTTAAGCGCTGCATGAGCGCTGCATGCTTAAACCAAAATAATTGTTGGTGCAGAAAGTAAAACGCTCTCAAATACAAAATTAGAAGACATTTAGCATACAATATGCAAAAAAAAATGGTTTTCTTTCTTCAATTTATGAATTGATAGTCAATTTATGAAAAACATTAAAATGTTATGACAAGCCTAACGACACCAATCTCTTGAACACAGAATATTGGAAATCCGTGTAAAACCTGAAAAGCATATGATTAAAATCCTTCTTAATTAATACTAGCAAAATCTTTTAACTACACCCAAAACCTACTAGCAAAGATATTCAAATAACCTGTGTCGGACACGGGATGGGGGACGACTAGCGCTTTCCTCAACATTTCGCTTTCTCTTATTTGCAGGTCGTGATTGTTTGTATTTCTGGTGGTAGTGAGCCTGGTCTGCGCCTTCTCTTTCACATTTCAGCCGCCACCTCCACCTCCACTTCTTCATTTTCTCCACGCCGTGATTGTTTTAGGGGCGGCACCTCCCCCTCTTTGTATTTCTGCGTGTGGTGTACAGCTTCCTGGTAGAGAGTGATGACATCGGCCATGGTTTTATCTTGGGGCATAGGCATGCCATTTTCATGTAAATCTCGACGCAGCTGTCCACGAATTTTTTGATGGACTTGTTACTGGAGCAGTCCGGGAGCGGAGAGTTCTGAAGCTTAAGCCCAATGAGGTAATCGTGGCATTTCAAGGGAGGGTTCGATCCCCTTCGCCCGTCGGCATTTTGGTGGTCGGTGGGAAGCTTCAGCGCTATCTCGATAACACGGGCGACAACAGAAGCCGCGACTGCGGCCTCCACATCGGTTTTATATCCCCCGATCTGGATTAAGCCTCCCCCGAATTCCTTGGGTTTCCTCATCTCCGCAAACCAGCGCGTGAACTCTTTTTTACTATTATCCAGTTTGCGGCGCACCATGGCGAAACGAGACCGGCACTGGTCTGACCGTTCTCTTTCACATTTCATCCGCGCCTCCTCATCCAATTGCACCATCTCCCCCTGCACTTCTTCCTTCTCTTCAACTGCTTGGTCGTCTTCGACGCTTTGAATCTGATTCCTTGATCCTGTCATAAATAATAATTTCTGACCGTCTCGATGGCTTTGATTCCGAACCTCACCGCGGCCTCCCGATCCTCCCATTGCTACTATGTTCTGATTCTCACCGCGGCTTTCATTCCAACCACTTCTCCCAGCTCTCATTCCTAATACTTTCTGATTGTTCTGATACTCACCGCGACCCCTTCTCCCAGCTCTCATTCCTAATACCTTCTGATCGTCTCTCGATCCTCTCATTGCCAATTAGTTATACGTAAACAAACCCTCTGAATAAATCAGAATATGTAATGAAACCCGGTGAATAAATTGACTGAAATGGCTTTTCTTATATATTGTCACTGTATATATAGTATACTATTGTGCCCATTTGTAATTCAAATTATATTTATATTTCATTATTTGCGTTGATCGGCTCATGTGCAAGAGTCGGGCCAAGTATGTAATGTATTTATGGAGCTAATGGGTTACCTTTACAAACCATGTTACATCTAAAATGTATTAGTATAATAAAATAAAATTTCTTCTTTAGAAAGGGTCAAACCTATAATATAATAATAATAATTTATTTTGTTAAGGTCACGACATACCAATTTGGAGCTTTTCATTGAGTTACCATCATCCCTTTTCTTTACTATCTTTTTATCTTTTTTCTTTAGATGTGTTGATTAATTGGGTTGGTTGTCAATGATGTCAATCTTTGAAGAAAGTTTGGTAGTGAATTCTGGTAGCACAAAGGTTTGGGTAATGGACTCAAGTTTGTTTGATGTATAATGGTATGAGTTTTGATATATTTGTAGTAATACTATTCTAGATGGATAGTACATGTCATGTCATTTCTGGTGGTATGTGGAAGAGTCACATAATTCTTCACGGTTAGAGAGTTATGGCTATGAGAAGTTGAAGAACCCCCATGAGTCATCTAGAAGCCCCAAAAAGTCAAAGTAGTCAAAGTGGTTGCAAAGAAGAAATTGTTTAAATAATAAAGTAAAGTGATGAGTGTAATATAAGTCAAAGTGGATACAAAAGAAATTATTTAAATAATAAAGTTAATGGAGAAATTATTAAGTGAACAAGTGGCTAGAAGTGGGTTAGCCCTAAAATAAGGAAAGTGGGTTAAGATTGTTAGAATGTAATTTAAATAATAAAATGAAGACATAAGTGTATTATAAGTCAAAGTGGATACAAAAGAAATTATTTAAATAATAAAGTTAATGGAGAAATTACTGAGTTGACAAGTGGTTAGAAGCGGGTTAGCCCTAAAATAAGGAAATTGGGTTAAGATGGTTAAAAGGTAACCCCTTTAGAAAGCTACATGCAAGTATAAATAAGAAGCACGACTCTCTCATTTGAATTACAGTTGAGCATATCAAATATCTACAGTTGACAGTTGACTGAGGTAACCAAAGGATATCTAAGCCGAATTTCAGAGCGAAGGTGAAGTAAAGAAGGCCAAAATTCAAGGGAGGATAAATTCTTTTGATGATGCTTTATAGGCTATGTTATTTACAAGTCATCTCACCATTTTCGCAATAACTTTTTTTCTAGAATGATTCAGACCATGAAATTGGGAGGCCATTGAGGAAACATATCCAAGTAGTTGTGGTATGCATTTAATCTTGTGGGTGGTTGTATTTTTGGAGTTACACTTTATGGAAAATAGGGTTTGTGGCTATTCGTGAAACTAGTCTAAAGGAGGTGCTTCGGGTAAAAACGTCATGACTTCTTCATAACAAATCCAAATTTAGTAAGACCAAATGTGTTGGTTAGATTACATTCTATAGTATTTTGTGTACAATTTTCCGATCCATACAACAAAACGCTCTACAATTTCTCTCTCTAGAATAAGCCAGAATTCAACAAGGTATGACATTTTTGCTAGAACTCATTTTTTGAGAGGTATTGGTAGTGACACTTGGAGGAATTGCATAAAACACACTGAAGAACATTATGTACTATACTATTTTTAGATATTTATTCATTACAAGTACATAGTTATGATTATTTCAAGGTAGGGTTGTTGACTAATCTAAAACTAGTCATGTGAGACTAAAGTAAAGTTTGATGAAAATGCTAGTCTCTTGTTATTAAAGTTAAGGAAGGTTTGCAGGTATGTGATCATATAGACCAGGTCTATTAGAGAGTTATAAATCAGATTTGGATGATGAAATTGATGCGGGATTTTGGTTGAGGTACATGTTGAGTACATGGTTGAGACAAGTAGTTGATGCATTGACACATACATAAGGTGTACAGTTGATGACGTTGGTACAAGCTGATTACAGGTTGTTTGGTATAGGTTGGTGCATGGTTGATGCACTTGTTTATGGTACATGTTGATTACAGGTTGAGGTATAGGTTGATGTATGGTTGAGATTATTGGTACAGGTTGACATCAGTATATCTCATAGTGATAGTGTGACACTAGTTTCATCATTCTACTTATATGTCAGAGCGGTTGGACGGGGAAAGAACATGTGGTTGTAGCCACCTTCGGGTTGTAGCTGGAGAACATAGGGGGTTGTATCCTCCTAGTTGTAGCGAGAGAATTGGGAAGTTGGAGCTTCCCTCAGATTGTATCATGAGAAACTAGGGGGTTGGAGCCTCCTTCGAGTTGCAGCTAGAAAACAAAGGAAGTTGGTGCTTCTAATGAATGTAATTCTTCAAGACATATAAGAAAAAATATTATGTTTTTTTCTCCCGCTTTGGTTTTCCAGGTAAAAACTGGTGTACTGTGTATGTGTAAGATTGTTCATTTGTTCATTGTTTATTTACTCTACAAATATTGGATGATAATGATACATTGATATAAAACTTGCATTATATGGTTAAATATGATTATATTTCTCTATTAGTGATTCACCCCCCTCTTAGTAATCAAACAATTGGTATCAGAGTGAGTTCCTTCAAAAATTAGTTTAACCACTGAATGGTATATCATGGAGAGAAAAAACATGTATAAAAATGGAATAGCATAGTTTGATGGACAAAAGTATGCATTTTGGAGCATAAGGATGAAGACATATATACATGGAAAGGGATTTGAAGTTTGACAATCAATTGTAGATGGATACACAACACCAACAATTTCACCGACAAATGACAAAGCAATGAAACTCGGTCAGAATAATTCCAAAGCCACAAATGCATTTTTGAATGGTCTTGGAGAATCAGTATTCACCAAAGTTTCACATTGTAAATCCTTTAAAGATATTTGAGAAAAAATTTGAAATATTTATGAAGGAGATTCAAAAGTCAAAGAAGTAAATCTTCAAACTTACAGAGGTCAGTTCGAACAACTAAAGATGAAGGAAGGTGAGAACATTGCAGTTTACTTTTTACGAGTGAATGAAATAGTAAATGCAATCTTGGGATTGGGAGAAGAAATCAAAGAATCTGTAATTGTTCAAAAGGTACTGAGATCTCT
The DNA here is from genome assembly GCA_009831015.1 of Picea engelmannii. Classification (NCBI taxonomy): domain Eukaryota; kingdom Viridiplantae; phylum Streptophyta; class Pinopsida; order Pinales; family Pinaceae; genus Picea; species Picea engelmannii. The sequence continues at coordinate 65,196 of ML824602.1, read as the reverse complement.
TCCTATGAGATTCGACCCTAAGATATCAACACTAGAAGAAAGAGAAGATCTAAACTCAATAAGCATGGACGAACTACATGGAATCTTTACAGCATATGAAATAAGAACTAAATAGGAAAATCAAGATATAAAAGAAGAAGCCTTCAAAGCATCCAAAAGGTCAAAGCAAAAGGGAAAGAAAAAATAAAAAGAACATAGCAGTAGCAGTGACGTCTCAGAAGATGATGAAGAAGTGACCAAATTTGTCAGAAGATTGAACAAGGGAACCAATGATAGGTATAGAGGTAAGCTTCTTTTGATTTGTTTTAATTGTGATGGTATTGATCATTTTGCTAAAAAATGTCCTCATAAGAAAAATAGAAATGATGAAGGTTACTGAAATAGAAAACAAACATATAAAGGGAAAAAAACCACAAAGAAAGTCTTCAAGAAAATCTTATGCACCAAAGAAGACATCTCATCATCAAAGGAAGATAAAGTCAGTGACAGTGAGACAAAAATAGTTTTATTCATGGCAGTAGAAGACTTTGATAAAGAAGACTCTAAAGAAGAATATGAAGAGGCCGAAGAAGAATATGAAGATGCAGAAGTTGACTACCGAGAAGAATTGTTGTGAGCCATAGAATTTATGAGAAGAGAAAAGAAGAAAAACACGAAACTACAAGTGGGACTAGACAAGAAAGAAGACACTCAGGAACTAGAACAAATGATCACAAATTTGAAGGTTCAAATTGAAGAAGATAAAATAATTGAAGATACACTCAAAGAACAACTAGAAGGAAAATATAAGATCATTGGAAATTTGGAAGAAGAAATTGTCACATTAAGAAAGGATCTTCAAAAGAAAAATATGTAGAACAACTCAAAAGTTTTGAATGAAATTATCAACAGTCAAAAACCTCATCATGACAAGTCTGGAATTGGATACACCAGATATAAAATGGATCAAGGTCCAAAAAATAGAACAATAAACATATCCAAAAATCTATGTAGAAACAATCAAAGAGGATAGGAAGGTATACAAAGAAAATTACAGGAACACTCCTACACTAAGAAGATTCATATTTCATAATCAATGACCAACAGAAACATATAGGCCTCAGGAAGAAGAAGGATTCATAAGAGTACTTGCGTTCAGAAGATATGCAATTCCCAAGTATCAAACAATCTTTTTGGTTTATGTTATGCATGTAATAATTTTGGACATAAAGATGTGAATTGTAGAGATAACAAACATAAACAACTTTGAAATTCATACAGAAAAGAGTGATCGAAGAAGGCCTAATGAAAAACAGAGAAGAAGTTACAACATGTTTGAATCTTTGAGCACTGAAGTGGAATGATACAAATGTAATAACTTTGGACACATTGCCAAAGATTGCAGAATGACAGTCCCTCCTAGAGAACCACAACAGAACAATGACAATCATAAACAGGAACCTCAGAAAAGGACATGGATAAGAAAGCAGAATCAATATAACAATGAAGAATGCACACTCGCTCTACAAGCTAAGAAGAAGAATCGTGGTTGGTATGTTGACAGTGGTTGTTCAAAACACATGACAGGTGATAGAGACAAGTTTCTTACATTAATAAATTAAAGATATGGATTAGTCTCCTTAGGAAATGATGATTCAACTAAAATCATTGGAAAAGACACAGTCAGAATTGGGAACAAGAATACCAAGGCATAAAATGTTCTACTAGTACAAGATATGAAACATAATCTTCTAAATGTGATTCAAATGTGTGACCAAGGTCATAAAGTTACTTTTGATTCACAAAAGTGAGAGATAAGAAAAGAAGGTTCATGAAAATTGAATGCAAAAACTGTGAGAACTTCAAGCAACATATATGTATTAAGTGTGTAACACACCCCATCAACCCACTGACCGGGGAATGTCACTTACTCAGACACTTAACTTAGTTCTAACAACATAATGTAACACCCAGTAATCAACTAAGGTATGTCAGATAATTTTTTATTTTTTTTGAGTTTAAATGCGTGTACACTGTCCACTTAAACATAAACATACTGAACTGCATGCATACATACAGGCATACATGCATACCTAACTACATTCAATTAAACATATACATACAATGCTCTAGCGGAAGCTTCACATATAAAAGATAAACAACAATTATGTTCTGTAAAATATACGATTTTCAGACTGATTTAACAGTGAACACAAACATGCAGGGTATACAGGGTATATCCTTAAACATATGGACAGTTATGCTCACACAAGCAATAAAACCCATAAAATAACACATAAATGACAATGCATAATGGAATTCAACACATAACTGGTACTTATCTTGGTAAGAATGTCACCAACTGCATGCAGATCGTCCATGGACCTCCCATCCTTAGACTAGATTGTTTGTCACTCTCAACAGTGAGTCACCCCCAAGCTGGGACTAGACTCCACCTGGGAAAGGGATTCCTAACTCAGCTAAAGGTTCATGGTCAACCAGAAAGACTCCCTCTCAGGTGTTCGCTCAACCATAGCCTACAGCCTCTCCTTCCCCACATGTCTTTCCCACCAAAGGAAGTGTGCCCCTTCTTTTCTCAATAGTCCTTAAATTGCCCCACTTCCCTTCTAGGGCTTCAACAACAGGTCAGACTGAAAGTCTCAAAGCATTGTAGCCACAATTTATCACCTTTAGGAAATTGATCCTTAGCAATTCTCTCACTCAGAGAATTTCTCACAGGCCTCACAACCTACCTCTTCAATCCCGCTCCCAAGCTGACAAGTACACCAACAGGAATGGATATTAATCTGGTCTGGGTAAGGTGGTAGGAAGATAGGAGGTAGCTCAAGGATTGACGAAATGTATCCTGGATACTAGTTCTCTGGTCAAAGGAAAAGATGGTAAGATTCTCCTCTTCACAATGGTTGATTCCCCCCCAAAGGAACTAAGTCTCAGCAATAAGTATGGATGTTTCCAACTTGACACTTGTCATGTTGGAAGCTACTCTGATACACTTGTCCCCTACTTTAGGACTTAGGATAAATTAATTATCCATACTTTATGTTTTTAAGAAATATTAATATAATATTTATTTTCGGCTTTAAGCTCTCTAGCTTAGTCATGTTCTTAACTTTGGGCCCTCCCTTTCCCTATTTGGTGGAATCTAGTCCCCCTTCTCTTTTATCATTGTCGGTCTACACGTAGCGATGTATTTTTATATTAATCATGAGATATATACAAAATAGATGCTCTAGCCTTTAACATCTAAGCGCGCTAGCCTAATTCCAAGACATAAGCATTCCAACTTATAATACTGGCTCACCAGCCTATAATGCATATTATATACACAAAGGTTCATTGACCTTAATATTGCACGCACTTTAGTTACTGCGCATGGTATTCACTAACCTCAAGGTTGCATGCTCTTTAGTTACTGCGCGTTGTATCCTTTGTCTTTAAGGTTGTCCAAAAATTTATTTATTAGATCATCCATGTTCATTTGTTTGAGTATTAGGTCGTAGAATTCCTTAGTTTTTCTTTCGTAATGGATTTCTCACAAATATTTCTTGAAATGTTTCTTAAAATATGACCATTCCATTATTATTTTTTCAATCCCTTAGCCAATTTCAGGTCTTGTCATCGGATACTTGTTTTTCCCTTCAAGTTGTAAATGGGCATTCTGAATTTCATATTACTAGAGTAGTTGTAAATCTTGAAGTATTTATTTATATCAAGTATCCATGCTTCAACCTCTTCACCTGTCCTTGATTCTCCATCAAAGGTGGATGGTTTTATTTTCTTGAATTCACCTTCCATATGATCTACTTTTTTTCTTTTTCTTCCCATAGATGTTTTGTTTTCTATCATGTGTGTGTCTTGGAAAGAACTATTCTCATTTTTTGTTTCATGATGATAGTTTTTAGAGGACCTTTTGTTAACTTCTTCCTCTTTTTCATTGTTCTTTGGGCTCCTCTTGGTTACTATACTGCATAGCAACATTTCATTTATTTCTAACTGTTCTTCCTATTCCTTTTTCATCTTTTTTTTATCTATTTTAAACACTTGTAATTCCACAATGAGGTTCTTCATTGTTTTCAAAACCTAGGTGGTTGAATTTCCTTCGCGGTTATTCCCTATTTCTTTATGAATTCCTTGATTTGGTTTCTCTTCAGGTCTGATTTCTTCTTCATTTTTTGTTGACATTATCACAATAGACCAACAATTTTTCTTTTTCTAATAATAAACATATTTGTTAGTTTTTCTTCAACATAAATAAAAGAATTAAAATAATTTGGTCTTGCCCTGAGGTCCAAGTGTTGTAACCTTCATCTTTGATGCCATATGTAATGTACCCCAAGTTTTCCAAATATTTTTTTTGTTTGTTAGGGGACATTAAAGTTCCTTGAATCTCCAACATTGTTTGCGACATAGAGATAATCCATTAAATATATCTTATTCTTTTAATGTATGCATAGAAGTCTTACGTCTTTGTGATTATCCCTCTTAAAGGATGAAGGATATTTAGAATCCACTTGTTTATTACTATTATAATTCAATTATAGGGTCGTTATTGGATTATGAATCACACACTTATTTGTATTAGAGAGTTGACGACCATGACCGTCATAGCCCTTTGAAAATCCACTAAGTCTATGTCAAGATATGCTATCCACATTACAATGTGTAATAGACTATCATTAATCATATATTGTCCACTTCTACATAATCTCCTAGCTCTGATAAACAATATAGACTATAGACTATCCATAAAAATAGTTTATCATATAGATACTATAACAATAAAACTATCCATAAGAATATATCATTTATCATATAGAATATCCACAACAATATATCTCTTTATCATAGTGCATTGAAATTTATCTATACATAACATATTGTAGAGAACATATACCATAACTTATTGTTAGTAACCCTACCCAACTAGTAATATGACTCAACAATTAAGTGGTTCGAAAACCATTTTAATGGTGGATGACAAGTTGTGTCCTGTAGGCATTTACTCTTGCAATGGTCCATTAATGGTGAAACCTGTCTCGTACCTTCCAAAATTGACACTTAGGAGAAAAATCCCAACATGGGCTCGCCACCTCCCTTGACTTCACATGACAATGACATGGGGCATACCAATCGCTATTACTCCTATCACGAGGACATAAAGGTAACCCTTGTTTTTGTTCATTCCCCTTAGTTTGTAACACACACTACCTCTGTGTTGTATACGACCAATGGTTTTCGTAAGGCTCGACATTGTTGAGCGATGGCCTCTGTGTTGTATACGACTAATGGTTTTTGTAAGGCTCATCTCTATGAGAGATTGAAGGAGGCAACACACATATATGGTTCTTATATGCACAAGGGTAAGTAAAAAGTTATGTTTCTTGTGTTCTCTGTATCTCGGGAATGCAATCTATGTTTTGGTGCAATGTAAAACCATACTTCATGTTTTTATTTTTCTTTGTCTGAGGGTTACAATAAAATATAGTTTCACCTCTCTATGTGTTTTCCTCTCGAGATTCTACTGTGTTTATGGTCCCTTTTTAAGTTATATGAGACACCTTGAGACTTAACGCTCGGGTTTGAGGGTTACTCTGTATTCTCTTGGTTGTCTATCAGTATTCAAGCCTAGTCGTTTGTGGCTCCTTTCGAGTCATACCATGGCTCGAATCCTTATTAAAGTTAAACCATCCAATTTCTTCTCGCATTTTATTTTATTCACCGTTGTAATACTGTTATTATTACCCTATGGAATTCATCCAAATATCCCAACACTTGCTACATGGGTTGCTTATGGATATGATCAAACCAGGTCACACTAATGTTCCCATCTTTACACATAACTGCCAAATTAAACATAAATTCACAAATATCATTCTAGAAAATGACAACCAAACGAATCTAGTCTCCCAAGAGCTAGTCCAACATCTACAACTTCCCACCACTCCACACCCGGATCCCTATCAACTTGGTTGGGTACAAAGGGAAGGACCTCACATCACTATATCCTAGTGTTGCGCAGTAACTTTTTCCATTGGCCCCTTCCATGACACTGTGGTCTATGGAGTTTTACCTTTAGACTGTGATGACCTCTTTCTAGGTATCCCATACCATCAAGACCGAAAATAAGTGTACCATGCCAAATCCCATCAGTACAATATTCAACATAAAGGAAAAACCTATGTGATTACTTCAACACCTCACACTTCCCCTCCACTACGTCCTAGAAAAGAATTAACTAACCATGTCATTCACAATAGATACATTTCTTTGTTTTTGTCCCACCATGCTCAACCAAAGAAGCTCACTAATCTGACACCTCCCACCGTACTCTTGCTCCAAAAATTTTCCACTGTCTCTCTGTCTCCCACAATTCTCCCACCCTCTCAATCCCTTGCATAATCCATCGATCTCATTCATGACACATCATTACCCACTGCTCCATCATCTCGAAATGTTACCAAAGACACTGCCAAACTCAAATGAAAAATGGGTGAATTCCCTGAAAATGGTTGTTGTCCATCCTCCTCTTCCACCGGTGTCGCTTTAAACTTAATTAATCCAAAGTAGTAGATTACTAAATGCCATATTGTCACCTCTTACCACACTCACCCAATCCACAATTAAATATTGTTATCTCTTACCCTGGATTGCCTCTCATGTGGCTATTGAAGTGGTGCATAAATATGGATGTAACATAGTGACTTACCACTCTGATACCCTTTCCCCAACCTAATTCAATTACAACAAATATGACAAAAAAATTTGCCTCCTGATGCATGATTTGCATAAGTGGAACCCTTACAATAGGTCCATGCACTCTTCCATTGGCTTCTCACCCTGCGAGGTTTATATTATATTTTTGTATATGCAACCCACAACGATGCCTCTTAGTTTGGATCCATGGGATTAGCACATCAACACTCAGAACAACATGTTAACCATAGTGGCATTCATCACTTATCACAACAACACACTCTAGTTCCAGCTGCCTTGCAAGTCAAACTAGATTGTTCCAAGAAACATCATGATTCGTACTTGGTCGATAAACAATGCCAAACTCTAGCACATGCCAAGTGGAGGATATTCAAGATAGTGCAATGAAAGTTCCCTCAGTTGGTAGAAGAAGAAGGGACTCTTCCAGATATAAAAAGGGAGGAATTGGGCCACTAGTAAGGGCGTCCCCCTTCCTTGGCCAACTAGTAGAAGAGGATGTAGCAAGCAAGGTGCTAAGGGGAATGATTTCTATGCTAATTATTTGATCTATCTCAGTGTCATTCAGTAACATAATTGTAATAAATCCTTCTCCAGTTTAGGAAAGGATATGTCTAAATAAATGATTAGTAAGTTTTGTGTTGATCATTGCTATAGGAAACTTCTCTTTCTAGTCTGAAAGTGCAGAGAGTCACACAAAATAAAAGAAACAATTACCTTTGTAATAAGTCACCCTGTATTATTAAAGGGGGAATTTTTATCTAATACACTTGATGAAGTTTTTCCAAATATTATTCCTTATTCTTTCCGTTTACAATTATGTTATGTCAGTGTGTGAGGTTGTTTTGCACCAAGGGACTAGTGTGTCCTGTAGTAAGTTTGGATCATTTTGCGATGACCATTTCGACACTTTTGCAATGTTATGTCATGGACATTGCAACGAATGTTGTCCCCCCGAAATGTTGCTTTACATGCCATGGAAAATGAAATGAACCCTCGATATCTTCGCAAGATCAAGGAGAGAAGGAGGTCATGGCAAGTTAGACAAACTACGGTGGTCGTTGCAAGAGTGACGGCCAGAGGAGGTCATCACAAGAATGACTACCTAGGGATCTCATCGCTAGAGGGATGACCTAGGGCCCTCATTGTTAGAGAGACAACTAGAGTACTTCTTGCGATGAACTATTCAAGGATAAGGTATTGTTGACAGTAACGATAGTCCGTCTCAAGAGTGATGAAGCCTCTATAGTTGCGACAAATATCAATACTATAGAGGATATTATTCATCGCAAGAGAGATGAACAGAGTAGTTCTTGCAAAAAAATAACAATACTATCGATGTTATTATTTGTCACAAGAGGGATGAAATATATCTATTTAAAAAAATTAATAATAAATATTAATGCAAGAGAGTGTCTTTCAGGGTTATCAATAACAATATCTCCATAACATATGGGTCACTAGTAACTTGGTTCTAATTCCATATTAAGTCATATGCTTCAAAATATATATCTATAAATAATATGTATGTATGAATAGTGATCAATGGTTATATGATATGGTCTTTTGATATGTTTTTCTCTTAATCTATTTTCTAGATTGTAGTTGCACCAATTCCATTTGAGGTACAGTGGAGGTGTCATTTCTATATTGGGTCATCTAAAGGATCAAAATAGGGATATTATACATCAAATGTAGAATGGTGATGCCATTTTTGTATTGGGTCATAAAAGTGATCTTGAGAAATATTTAAGAAGGTATAGTCATTTTAAATAGCAACTTCACAACCCTATATTCTTAAAGGATCTCCATTGAAAATTAACCTAAATATTAAAAATCCTATTTCTATTTTGATTCTTCCCAATAAAGATGTATTATGTAGGAAAATATGATGCTTGGAGTATAAAAGAATAGATAAAGATATTAAGTTGAAATTTCCAAAGTTTTGAAAATTTTTCTATTATACCTTAATTTAAGGAATGGAGCTAGCATATGGAGGATTTCTGTAATGTACCTTCAATTACCATAAAAAAAAAAAAATGCTAGAAGGATATTTAGCACTTCTTCCTTCCACATTAATACTTACCAAATCTATTTTATTAGTGAATTTATAAACCTTCAACCCTTTCTCGACACCCTCGACTCCTTTAATAATAAGAGTCTGTCTTTCTATTCTAACCACATGGGCTAAAAACTGAACTTTAAAATCTGGATCAACTTGCCACAGACTGCTGCAAATTTGACTCTGCACAATATCCTTTATCAGTTATGAAATTTAATCCATAAACATACAATTATACACAAACTATCAAAGATAGATCAACACCTTTGAAACAAGCATCTGAATGATATGGTTCAGCTTTGAACCTTGTTGTCTACAATAGGACCTTGTTTTCAAAAAGAGAATTAGGAATTTAATGAACTCAAGAATGAATGAAAATTGAACTATCTCATGAAAACAAAAGAGAAAACCTTAGTATCGTTTTCTCCTTCTATTCTCTTCTTGTTCTTCCTTCTCATTTGGCTTTTATGCATTCCAAATCAGTTGAAGTAGCTCAACTACTTCCTTTAGTTAAGTTAATTAAACTTAACTAATTTTAGTTTAGGGGAAGTAATAATAATAATAGTTAAGGGTATTTATTTAATAATAACTAAGTAGGTGGGACCACTTGTGACTCCCTTCTTTTATTCTTTACAAAAAATAAACACAATTAGATAATCATTTAAACACATGCCTCCTTGTAGCTCTCGTAAATATTTCCAAAATTTGAATATTAAATATCAGAAATAATTCAAATCATATCCAAAACATGTAAATAACCACATTATCCCAAAAAATAGCTTGTTGTCCAAAACTTTATGTAGACCACTGTCTTCAACAACTCAATCATAAACACATAAATTAAAATCCATATTTTCCACTTTGAGAGGAAATCCTTCTTCTATCACTGTTGTCCCCTTTGGACTTCCTAGAATTATCCTTAGATTGATTCGAACCTTGAGGCTTAATCTCACTAATAGCATGGGAGAAATCGCCCTTCATATGCATACAGGAGGACATTGATTTTGATGAGTCATTTGAAGGAGATGAAGGGGAGGCAACAACTTTACCTTTGTCTTTCACATGGGGAACATCAATTTTAAGCCATTTTCTAGCATGAGAGGACTGAACAAGTGAATGTATAGGGGCAATTTGAACATTACGATTTACAGGTGGAGGAGGAGGAGGTAATGACAAGTTGGGCCAGCCACGATGGTGGGAGACTATCGGATTGAAAATCTCCTGCCATCCATCATTTTCAGGAACTTATGGTTGCATGGATACATGAGGAGGCACTGGAATACTAGGGATATTTTGAAGCTGGAAGGTAGGCCTCTTTGGTCAGGGTTGAACTATCCCTTTCCCAATCCAATTGAAGGACCCAAATTGAAACAGTTGGTTCAACTCTTGGGGGTCAGCATCAAAATGAATTGAGAATCTAGGCTTTCTAGGCCCTCTGTTCAAGTTACCTCTTCCTCTAGTGTTTCTTCCATAACTGCCTCTACTAAAGAAACTCATCCTGTATGTAGCAATTCATTAGTAACTAGCCCTTAACAAACCATACATAACATTATGTTTATATGAAACAACATTTGGCTCATAAATTGACATAAGACCCATGCAATTCAATCCATAATAAATTATTTAATAATTTCCAAGTGAGCAGGGGGTGAAATAGGGTTCATGGGACATATAGAGGGATTGTAATGAGCGAAAAAGTGGTAACATGATAGGGAATAAAAACATGAGTATTGCTCAACAATTCATTAAATAACTAACTGTGCAATCAATACCAAAATATATTAGATGCCACATATTTATGTGTCATATCTTTTGCCACTGCCATACAGAGTTTTTAATTTATTTTATAGAACAGGGCGTGTAAAAATGAAATTGAGATCATTAGGGGGGTATAATGAGTGAAAAATTGATAGTATGAGAGGGAATAATACGGATATTGTTCATAAATAAATTAAATCAAACAACAACCATAACTTTGTTCAGACTACAATCCAATAAGCATCCACTTTAAAACCAAAATCATTTAATTGTCCCCTATTTACAGACATAATGCTTGCTGACTTCAAATAAAAGACAATTCATATGCCCAGAATACTTCAATTATAACAGTCTTTGCATCTATACAATATCTATGCAACAACATAATAACATCATTTCCAATTCCATAATTATAACCCTTCGAGCCATATTCTTTCATGTTCCAATGCTATCCCCTTTTTCTTTTAAAACAAAATAGAAATATACACAGTGATTCCAGCCATCCACATCCAATTATTTATTTCTTAAACTCAAATAAGAACAGGCCCAATATTAACCTCCAACTGTTGACATTCCAACATTGTTTGGCATAATTTATTTCCATTAAAACTCATAATCTGGCCCCGATTCAATCACACACATGCATTTATATATATAATCAACCCAAGTCCTAATTCGAAAGAAACATTTAATCAATAACATGCAACTCTGAGCTTGATATTCGTGTACAAACTTTCTTTAGAAGAAATGCTCAACAAAAGACAGAGCCAAATAGTGCCCAAGGAGAAACAGAACCAAGTCATGCCCAAGGAGAATAGATCTGAGCACACATAGGTATATTTAATATTTGACGAGACCAAGATCATGTTAGGGTTTAACACAACAAGGGAAGTAAGAATAAATAGCTTGACCAAATGAAAATTCCTCGAGGATGCAGATAACACGTGGCCCATTTTTTTTAAAGAAAATTTATCACAGAGAGGTAACAACAGATGGCTTGATCAAGAGATGATCTTCGAAGCCAGAGATATCTCGTGCTCTCTTTTAAAACCACCACAGATGAATAAACTTTAACCTAAAAAATTGACAGTGAGGGTTAACATAACATAACACTCAGTCACTCCAACGAAGACGAGAGGAAGAGAATACTCAAAATATTGTGAAGAGAATGCTCGAACACAACCCATGACCAACCCAATCATAAACGAACTTCCATTTAAAATTTTGGTTGATGCCCAAGACCTGACTGTGCAATGCTTTCAGCAACAGTGATAGTGAAAGAAATTTCATGACAAACGATAGCTCGAGGTTCAGCCAGAATGAAGCAAGAACACTCCAACAGTTAATAGTTTGCATTGAAACCGAAACATACCAACCACTGAGAGGAAAAGGAGTGACAAGAATTCAACACCAAGACTAGTTGTAAAACCCACGCAACAAAACTCAGATCTTGTTACACCATTATCATAATTTTCCATAGAGAACCAGAGTAAAACCCCAAGCTGACCGACATGTTTTAAACCAATAAACCAATGCACATGCTACACACAGCAATAAAATCCATTCCTTTTCTTTAAAATGCCAACAGTCCAGAGTATTCACATAAGAAACCATAAGCACAACATTGATACACATTCAAAACTTAAGAAAAAAATAGACCTCGTGAATTTCTGAGCCAAAAAATTGATTCATAACACAAAGGGACCATCATGGATGGAAAATAAAGGAGCCATACCTGGAAATATCGCTTGAGGGAAGAGTTGGACTGTATTTCCCTTTCACAACCAGAAATCGTAGAGCATTCACAACCACCAAAGCTGAAAAACCAAATGAAACTATGGCTAGGGTGATGGGCTCAAGGGTTGTTTGAGTAACGTGTTGTAAATGTGCATCGCTTCCTTCCCCGTCCCTATTCAATTCAACGTACAAGCCATCCTATACACCATAACATCAACCATTAATTCAAACAAATATCCATTGATGTATCTATTTCATAGTGCGCCACCCTAAGTCATGTCAAGATATTTAAGAACAACCATATGCTATAATGTTACCATATGTGCCTCACAAATAATCCTTTAATCAAGCGCATAAGTCTAGCAACTAGGTCTATCACCCTCTTTTGTCACCACATATAACCTTAGGACGTGTTCATAGTTTTTTCCTTTTTGTTTAAGCTCCTATGTCATCCTTTTGCATAAGATCATATATAAAATAATTGATCAATGTTTAATGCATAAACATAACACATGTAAAGAATTATCCTTTTATCCATAGTTATGCCATAAGTTGCAAGTGACCATCAAAACCATATAGCAATAACACATTCAACCAATTATCTTATGTCCCCATGACGAATAAAACCATGAATTGAATCATCAACAGTAGAAGACTATGTTGGCATCATTATAACAGCAAACCAAATTATGAGTACAACACATCCATCATAGCGCCACTAGTCTAGAAGGGGGTCCCACCTACTAGTTAATTATTATTATTATAAATAAATAATAGATCTTAGCAATCATTTGCGAGCAGTATTCATCGTTGTGAATTTAAGCATCAGCACATGTGAATATTCTTAGCGCACAACCTCTACCTCCGATCTACAACATACGGTAGTTGTACGTTGTATGGTTGCAATACGGCTATACTTTCCTTTTTTTTCCGAATTTTAACTTACCCTACAGCGTGCAAAAATAACTTTTTTTCACTGCAAAATCACATCATTGTTCCTAATTCCTCCTTCAAATATATCATCTTTGATACCATGTTAAATTCTCCTAAACCAACACCCGACAATTAACTCTGAATAAAATAATTTATTGAATAAAAGCACAACTGAGTTATTAACGAAACATTATATCATAAGCAAAAAACTAGAAACCAAACACATTGAACATGAAATTTTCTAGGTAAAAATATTGTAGATAAAACCAAAATTGTGAGATGTTTATTATTATTAATATGAGCTCCCATCCTAGGATAATGGCCCACCTGAGGAATAATAAAAAGAAACAATTATCCAGTCCTTACAAACCTCAATATCATTCCTTTGATCTTGTTATTTGGTTTCTATCTCCCTTGTTTCCCCTTTGTTCCTTTCCTCGAACCCTGCTCTGCACACTTGGATGAAATTCCTTCTTCGCCCAATCAATGAGATCTCATTCTCTCACTCTATGTGTGTCTACTTCTCTCACATAGGCTTCCTTTTATAACCTTCAATTTACCCTAAATCCAAAACCCTAGATATTTAAAGTAAGTGTTGAGATTAAATCTCACCTTCACTTTAGATCTAATGGCTAGTATTTAATTTA
>ML824602.1:25144-42014 GCA_009831015.1 Picea engelmannii | reverse complement strand
TTGATGTGTCATAACCGTTGATTTGCATCATTCCCAAGATATAATTATATTATTAGGTGTAAATCTAGATTATAACTTGTTGTCTCAACTGATTTCACTCAGATTTCAAGTATGATTTATATATACTAGCAAGTACATTTCACAGATTGGATGAATTTCTTACTTCCCAAGTTATTTTGTTTCCATATTGCATAGGGATTCCCCCCAAGGTTAATAAGCATTAACCCAAAGCACAAAGAAACTATATAAAGTGAAGTGACAGTGTACTTTCTTTGGTTACCTTGGAACACTTCCAATTTCAAGTGTTAACATTTTGGCATCATTATCAAGGAGTGAGCCCGACTTCTTGGTATTTGTAGCACCAAGTTACTAGGATAATGGTGAATATATTATATTGCAGAATTTTGTATTCCCTTTGCAACTCCACCAAGTTAAATAACATAAAGGAGTTTCATATCCCCATAAATATAAAGACACCACCATAATTAATTTGCATCTACCTATGTGGAAATAACTTGTTGGGTATTTGGTGACAATAGAACATCGAACTCTGAATTGTCTGGAGCTTATAATATGGAAGAGAATCAACGTAAATCAAATAAAATCCTTGGTACCCATGAAAGAATTTCTCCCAAAAGGGAATGAGGGGCATATGACCCCTTGTCATGAACATGAAGGCAACCTTAGGCACACAAAATGGATAATCTTTCCTTATGGGCACAATGGAGGCCCTCCATAAGAGTTTATCATCTATCATGTTATGCATTGAACTAGAAGTATTGATCCAATCATCAAGCTCAATGGGCATTTTTTTTTTTTCATATTCTTTCTTAAGATTGCATGGAGGAGATGGGAATACCAAGGGCGGGTAGAACAACACATAATTTTTTCCTGTGATGCCCAAATAGTAGGTCATATGGGAGCTAACCAACACCCCTATGATGACCCTGGAACCTAATAACATAAAGATGAGTAAACACCTTAAGATATTTTGAGGTTGTTCTCTCTTATTATACTGGGCACCACCCCCTAGCCAGGCTATGATACCACTAGGGAAAAAAAGAAATGCATAAAAATCAAGCTAGTATCTTAATTCATAGAGCAAGAAGATTAATAAACCAATATTTCACTGGTAAGTTTTTGAAGACAATGCAGCCCTTGGCACCCACAATACATGCCAACACAACACAAAGAAGTCTTCTTTATCTACTCAACAGCCCCTCAGAAGTATCCTCATTTTAGTTATATTCAATGTGTGCATGGAAAGGTCTAGGTTGGTGTCCCTCAACTCCAGCATAAATTAACTTGGTTCTTGGATTTTCCTAGAGCTCCCATGACTACATTTCATGCTTGGTTTGTTCTATCATGGACTTGGCTCTCTTTTTTGTTAGAGTATGTAGCTCGGGCAGGTACTTCCACACTAGGGGTGTCTAGTAGTGTGGAAGGGGCCCCCATGATGTCTATACAACTTAGTGATGGTGGGGATCACTTAATTAAACATGATATTGTCAGAATCGTTGGATGTGAATTAAGTTGTTCTAATGCTTGATTAAGTGCCCATCGTTAGATCTATATCTTGAGGTGAATATCTAAGGGCCAAGATTGAATTAGAGAATGTCTAGGGTTCTTAAAAGAACAAGAGAGCCTCAGTTCTCATTATCACAAGAGAGACTCATCATCTGAGATTGAGAGGGAGTTCTGAGAGTGATCAAGGTAGCAAGCTAAGTCGAGCTTGCCAGAGGAGGTAGAGCTAGGGCCCCAGGGATAATATCAAAAAAAGACAACAATTTGAGCAAGAGTCGCTCTTCTAGAAATATCTAGCATCTGGTTGAATCGAACTAGCTAAGGAGGGCCAAGTAGTGTGAAGAGAAGACCAAGTTGGGTCATGTGAGTAAAGAAAGGAGGGCCGAGTAGGTTCAAGGGAAAACCAAGTTGAGGTTTAGTGTGCAAGGAAAGGAGGCCGAGTAAGGGTCCATAAACTCTCCAGGTGCAAAGAATCAACAGTAGTAAGAGAATACATACGCTATAAAAGAGAAGACAATTCATCCAGAAATCACACCAAGTACCAAGCAGACCGTACGACTAGTACAAGTTGATCGAGTAGGGTAAGAGGGTCTTGTATGTATCTTAACAGTAGTTGATAAGCATTTTAATATCCCAGCAAGGCAAACAAAGGGGAACCCGGGCTATGACAGAGGTTCCATACTGTTGTACGGTCACCCAGCAAAGAACTTGCAACTGTATGGAGTCATACAGCCTGTACAGACCCTCAAATCATCAGCGTTATGATGTTCTTTGTATGTATATTTGGCTGATACATATTTAATAAGGTTTTCCCTACATGAATGGGGTTTCCAAATACTTGTTTTGATATCTTTTGTGTGGTTGCCCTAAATATTTTTTTTTGTTAATGAATATTGCATAAAATGTGTGTTTTTTAGTCAGCTAGTTAGACCTAAAATTCACTATTGTCTATGAGTTTATGTTATATTTGTTCTTCATGGTATAAAAGTCGGGTTCTGACAGCCCCAAAAGATTTTTTAAGTATATGTACTACAGTGACAGGGAAGAGGATTTTGTCCCAGCTTCTGATAACCCTAAGAAAGTTGATTCATACTTTCTTCGACGGAGTCATTAAAAGACTGAACCTTGTGGAAGAAGGTTGTAAAGTGTACACCCTTATCAAGCCAAGGAAGGAGGGTGGATAAAAAGGGCTGGACATTTTTTCTCAGTCTAAGAGGGAGCTGGTAAACAATTGTGCAGCAAGATGGCTACAAATATGAGATATGAAGACAGATTATAGGGTGCTTCCAACTATATACAATGGAAATACCAAATGAGGAATGCTCTTCAAGAAAGCAAGGTATGGGGAATTGTTGAGAAGGCTTCCACAATCCCCATTGATCCAAAGGACAAAGAAGTACATAATTCTATAGATATTAGAGATCAGAGTATTATCCTAGATGGGGTTAAGGATCACCTAGTACCTAATATTGGCGAGAAGCAAACAACCCACGAAATGTAGTTACATTTAAAAAGATTGTTTGAAGCTAAGCATGAGCAGAATCATGGCTCTCAATGAGAGACTTTAGCACACATTGATGACAAAGGGGGAAGGTCTTGCAACTTATCTCATCAAGGTGAAACAATTATTGGATGAGCTTCTAGCAATAGGAGTAAATCTCTCACCAGCTGAGATGGTTATATCGGCCTTGAGAGGCTTTCCAAAGGAGTGGGACCCATTTATTTAAGGAGTGGTAGCCAGAGAAAAACTACCATACCATGACACATTGTGGGATGATTGCTACCAAGAAGAGATCAGAAGAGGAAATAATGTATATGAGGATGAAGAGGAAAAGAATCTCTCCCTCACCTCCAAGAGGGGATCCAAAGGCAGGAAAGGACCAACTTCTAGAGGAGGAGCCACAATTGGTAGGCCAAAGAAGGATCTCTCACATTTTCATTGTTATGTGTGTGGAGAATTTGGGAATTATGCCAGCCAGTTCTCTCAAGACAAGAAGGGAATGAGATCTAAGGGTAGGAAGTAGCAAGTGGTCCCTTCAGCAGAAGAGAGGGATCAGGATGAGGAAGAGGTGGAGCAACAATTGGCTGCCACAGTTCACTAGTTTTCTAGGATGTTCAAGGATGAGTATACACTCTTCCTTGACTCAGAGGATAGATCTAGAGATGAGTGGTACCTAGATAGTTGTGTCACTTGCCACATGAATGGGGAAAGATATGCATTCCAGGAGTTCTCATCTCAAGACTTGTGTTATGTAAGATGTGGTGTGCACTCTCACTCTAGCATGGTGGTAGTCCGATAAGGGTGCACTATAGGTCGATTTAGGTAGGATTCTAAGGGTTCCATGGGTACTTTATGTACTAGGTATAAGAGTTAGTGTACTCTCAATCATAGCCTTAGAGGATCAAGGCTACAGTGTCATCTTCTTTGGTTGTGGTGTGTTGTCAGAGGTCAGGCACCAGGACCACCTGTGATGATATGAATCAATGAGGATCATCTGTACAAGATGTGGGGGAAACCCATCTACAACTTTATGGGAGGAAGTGATGGGATAGTTGGATCACACTTGAGAGAAAAGGAGGCTCTTCTCAGCAGGCCCACGTGGTGGGAGTGGACTTAGTTGGAGTGGGGATACCTAGATGGTTTCATCACAAGTGGCAGTAGCAACTACAGAGCAGAGCACGTTGAGTACCCAGACTTAGAGAGGATGGGTCTCTCAGATTCAGAGGAAGAGACTCACAATGATGTGGACCTTGGAGGGGGAATCTCAAGTGGTAGTACCACCCTCGTTAAGAGGGAGTGTTATATTATTTAGCTCGAGCAGGTACTTCCACATTGGGAGTGTCTAGTAGTGTGGAAGGGGCCCCCATGATGTATAGACAACTTAGTGATGGTCGGGATCACTTAATTCAACATGATATTAAGTCACAACTATTGGATGTGACTTAAGTTGTCTTGATGCTTGATTAACTTCCCACCGTCAGATATATATCTTGAGGTGAAGATCTAAGGGCTAGGATTGAATGAGAGAATGGCTAGGGTTCTTAAAAAAACAAGAGAGACACATTTCTCATTATCACAAGAGAGACTCATCATTTGAGATTGGGAGGGAGTTTTGAGAGTGACCAAGGTAGTGAGCTAAGTCGAGCTTGACAGAGGAGTTTGAGATAGGGTCTCAAGGATAATCTCAAGAGAAGACAACCATTTGAGCAAGAGTCGATCTTCTAGAAAGATCTAGCATCTGGTTGAATTGAACCAGCTAAGGAGGGTCTAGCAGGGTGAGGAGAAGACCAAGTTGGGTCGTGTGAGTAAAGCAAGGAGGGTCGAATAGGGTCAAGGGGAAAACTAAGTTGAGTTTTAGTGTGCAAGGAAAGGAGGTCGAGTAAGTGTCCATAGACTCTCCAAGTGAAAAGAATCAACATTAGTAAGAGAATATATAAGATGCAAAAAAGAAGATAAGTCATCCATAAATCGCACGAAGTACCAAGCAGACCGTACGACTGGTACAAGTTGATCGAGTAGGGTTAGAGGGTCTTGTATTTGTCTTAAAAACATTTGATAAGCATTGTAATAGCCCAGCAAGGAAAACAAAGGGGAACTCGAGTTATAACAGAGGTTTTGTACAACTATACAGCCACCCAACAAAGAGCTCGCAATTGTACGGAGTCGTACAGCCTATATGGATTCCCAAATCATCGGCATTGTGATGTTCTTTGTATGTATCTTTGGTTGAGAAATATTTAATGAGGTTTTTCCCTAAAGGAGTGGGGTTTCTAGATACTTGTTTTGATATCTTTTGTGTGGCTTCCCTAAATATTTTTTTTTTTGTTAATGAATATTGCATAAAATGTGTGTTTTTCAGATAGCTAGTTAGACCTAAAATTCATTGTTATGAGTTTATGCTATATTTGTTCTTAATTATTTTGTTGTCTAACTCTCTAAAAATATCTTCCTATCCTTTTTCCAATGGACTCTTTCTTCCCATTCATATTTCCCATGCATACATAATAGCAAGAGAATTGCAATTCAACCTCTTTCCTATTTCCAAGAATGTAGGGGAGACAGTGTGCTAGTTTTTTGGAAATGAAGGCTTAGATTGAGGAATTTGTTTCCTCCACTCCTCTTAACCTCTTTTAACTTTGCAACTCAGATTTTGAAATGAGTGAAGGTTCAAGGTAACAAAAGGTAGATTTTTTTAGGAATAAACCCTACTTAGACTCCCCAACTTTTCCCCTCTTGTAGTATCATAGCCCCATTAGGTTCTCTTACTCCATCGACCTTGGTCATTTTTTATTAACTTCGGAAGTAAAACACTTCTAATACTCAAGAGGGTCGAACCAAGATGTTACAAGGAGATCCTCCAAGTCCGTCGACTTAAATTAAGTGTACATCCATTCTTGAACAATCTAAAAAACTCTTACAATAGTGGAGAATCAAGTTTATCCTGTCACGGATAGTGGATAAAGGTTGTGAATTCTTCTCGTTGAGCTCTTTCAATTTCAATTCCTTCAATTTCTGCTATCATTCAAATGGTCATACTTGAATTCACTAACATTGTTGGGTACCTCAATGACATGCATGATACACTTTATTGAAAGTCCCTTACTAAGTATCAAGGTAACAATGCAATCCCAGTGGAAGAACATTTGAAAAAAAAATCGCATTTCCCTAAGGATTTCAATGTTACTCACAAGAATCTCCAGATGAGACTTTTTGTTCAATCCCTCGAGGGGGACGCTAGGAGATGGTTTACAAGTTCACTGAATAATTCTATTACAACTTGGTATCCTTTCACGACCAAGTTTAAGGAATATGGGGGAGAGAAGAAATATTCAAATTTCTTATTGGTAGATTTGGCATGGATTTGCAAGTTGGAGAATGACACAGTTATATTGTTCATTCAACATTTTGGAAAGGCATACAAGATACTTCACACAATGGTAAGCCTTGGTGGGTCCCTTGATTTGGTTATGTATAGTGGTGCACTCAAGGAAAATTTGAATTCCATGCTAAGGGAAAATAATCCACCTAACTTGATTGCTTATTCATTAGCTTGTTCCTTAGAGAGGAATTGGGTTTCTTATAGTAAGGCCACTTATTTTGATTCATACAAAGGAGAGGTGAAGGTTCATAAAAAGGAAAAAATAGGGTCTTTTGGTTTTGATTCAATGTCTGACAAAATTGATCAATTGCTTAAGCAGATGTATTTTTTTAATTATTTACAGTAGCAATTTCATGAGTCATTGCAAGTTGTGTCCAAAAGAGAGTTGTAAAAATGGAGAGAAATAATCAACTAGTTGTAGCTTCTATCAAACCTTGTGTACCTCCACATAAGCACTTTCATCCTCAATAGAGTGTCAATGGGATTCATTTTGCAAGTAAACTTTTGAGGATATAAAATTTTCAATTTTTGCTCCTCCAATTTTGGTTAGTCCAGTGTATTCTAAACCGTTTTAGGTTTCCTTCTTTGCTTCAAATTCTACTTAAACTATTATCTTGTTGCAAAAGGATGAGGACATGCTTGAGAAACCTAATTCTTTTACAAGAATCTCATGGATGCAAAATTGAATTATTCCAACATGGAGAAGCAATTTCTTGCTCTTGTAATGTATTAAAGCAATTTCATGTTTACATTTTGAATTTAAAAATTATTTCTCATGTTCCTCGTCCTGTTGGTAAGGACATATTTACAAGGTGGACTCAACATTACAAAGTTCATCATTCAACATCAACAATTCATGAACATTCTAGGGTGGACTCAACATTATAGTTTTCGCAATTCAACATTGATGGTTCATGAGTACTGTTGACCACCTATTTCAACTAGGTGTCAACGTCACATATCATGAAGATATGTACCTTATGGTACGACAAGTTTGAAGACCTATGGCTCAGCAGGGTAATTCTGCCACTAGAACTTCTTTCTCTCTCCATGGAATGTATGCTCCCCTATGTGGGATATTTTTGTAAGTGTGACTTGTTAGAATGGGTAAAATATTGTAATTTAGTTTCTTAGGACTTTATCATTAGGGAAGTCCTTTCATCTAGTGTTTTTTTTCCTCTGGTAATTAATTTTCTTTTTTCAGCTATTTAATTACTTGAGTTTTTCACTCAAATTTCCTCCAAAGTGGTGAAAGGAATTCTAATGATCAAACGCAGTTGGTAACTAAGGGTTGAAAGTGTTTTATATGACCATGCTAGACATCTCCTAGAGTCTTGCGGAATTCTGCTAAGTTTTGATAGGTGTTTTTAATAATTAAAATTTCTCATAAATTGGAAATTTTTAATTATCTTTAATGTAAAATGTAAAAATTGTGTCCCTAGGGATTTTGTATAGGGGTATGGGTACTCAAAAAAAATGTCTTATGATCCCCCACACCATTGGACCAAGTTTCAGCTCAATTGGACAAGTTTTTCTAGGTCAATGTCTATGAAATCCAAGTCATTCAAAAATCAGCAAATAATTGGCTAAAGTAAAATTGTTGAATTTTGTAAAAGAGTCTAAATTCATTAGAAAAGGGGGAAAAGTTGTTTCCTAATTCATTTCTATGTAGTAGGGGGTCAAATAAATCAAATCCCTCCTTTCCTACCTCGCATACAACTTAACTTTAGAGAGGGGGGCGAATTTATCTCTTGTGGGGCTCATCATCTCCATTGGATTGGCCATTTGGTGATGTGGACCACATGGGGGACCCATTCCACACCTTGGGTGTCCCATTGGGGCTTTAGAGAGAGGTTTAAACTTAGTAGAGGGGGTTTCTTCCCCCATTTTTGAGTTTCCTCTCCTAATGGGTATTCCCCTCTCTTATGGTGCCCCACCTTGAGTGAGCCTCCCTCTTTTGGGAGTGACACTCAGAGAGCATGAAAGGGGGGTCTCATCTCCCTCTCTCCCTTAAAATAAGATCTACTCTCCTCTTTTTGAGATGAAGTTTGATAGAAACTCCATGCTGCCCAAATTTCTCCTCACTCTCTCTTTCTCTCTCCCCATTTCTCTCTTGTAATATTGTTTCCATATTGCAACCATTCTTTTCAATAATAAAAGTGAATCTTTGGAGGAACTCTTGGTGCTCTTGTGGTGATCTATTGGTATTATATTGGAGTACTCTTGGTGTTCTTGTGGTGATCTATTGGTATTATATTGGAGTACTCTTGGTGTTCTTTTTTGGTGTTCTTGTGAGGTAATATTTGTGCAATTTATGTTAATCTTTCTCACATTATTTTACTTCAAAAACCCCAAGCAAAGTATTTTGCTGAGGATAAATCTATAGTAGCATTGCTGTAGGTTTATGTGAGTTGTTTTTATTTGATTTTGAAAAGTATTGTGTGAACCATTTTGAAGAAATCACTTTCTTACCTCATTCTGTAGCAAAGATTTACTAGTTGCAGGTTACCAAAACTTGGAAGAGTGGACTCCAAAAGCTTCAATTCTCTTCACTAAAATTTATGATATCATTTCAGCACTCTTTTATATATTTTATGCACTTACTTCTCTTCTAAATATTGCTCTCCAATCAATCTTTAAGTTCATATTTTGTATATAAAAAATTATGTTTTATATACTAACAATTACTAACTCATTTTGAGTGGTTTTTAACAATTTCCAGCAAACCTATCTCATTGTGTTTTGCATATTTTCATCAGTCTAAGGGGAGATGTTGTCGAATCTTGGCCACAAAAAGATCAAGGAATAATCCAAGAGTAGTGGTGCAATATCCCTTCACCTATTTTACCTTCTAAATCATTGTAAGAATCCCAAGAAAGTCTATTGGACTTGCATTCTTTTCTCATCCTCATAAGTTGTAAATTGTAAATTATTTTTGAATTTTTTTATGCCCACACCTTGCATGTGAGTGGATTTTCCACCCTTGCAAAATCGTGTTGTCTAGTTAGAATTTCATTTTCTGTTTTGCTTAATTTGTTTTCCCCGCTTCTCCCACAAAGAGAAGGTTGAGTAGCTAGCATTAACTTGCCTTATTTTATTTTCAAATTATTGCCCACCTTGGCACAAAATCGGCAGCCTTTCCCTCCACATTGTGCCATAGTTGTTAGGTTTGAAAATTCATTTTATTTTTCCCACCTTTGTCCTTAAAGTAAAGTTGTCTGGCTAGTTTGTTCATTCAATTTATTTTGAGATATTTTATTTTTTCCATTTGTGCCCACACCTTGCATGTGGCTGGCTTTGTCACCCTTGCTATATCGTGATGGCTAGTTAGAATTTCTTTTTTTTCAAAGTAATCAAACTTTTTGCCCCACCATTTGCCCCGTATTCCCTCCCCTTTCCAATTTTTGGATCTTGGGTAGCAATAAAGGGAAAAGGATTGTTTGGCTAGTCTAATTAAGCACCTAATTCCATTATTGTTAAAACCATTAAAAATGGGTGGCTTGGGAGGCTATAAGGGGTTGAATTTGGAGACGGTTTCATGACACTAAGTGTCCTCCTTGTTGAGTGCCCAAGCATCTTGGATTTGACATGTGGAGATAGGGGGGAACCTTTTTGTTCCCTTGTTGAGCACCCAACACTTCCTCTTGGTTGAGGGGATAAGAACTTGGGGTAGTAACAAAGCTTAGGTTTGTAACCTTTACATCTAAATCCCCTAAGTCAATGAAAGACATAAAAAACTATTAAAAGTAACCTACACACTTTTCTCAACATCTATATTTCAAGATTTGATGTTCCTTTTGTTTCAAGCAATTTCATTTTCATCAATTTTCTTTCATGTGAATATCTAATTTCAAAATATTCTTTATTTTAAGTATTCTTTATTCTTTATTGCAAGCATTATTTATTTTTGTGAAATAATTCTTGTAAGTGTAAAGTTGTTTTTTTCATTGTGTAGATATTTCATAAATTTGTTTCATTCTTGTAGAGGTATATTTCTTTTGTGTATATCGGAATATTTGGAATTTGATAATCTTTAGGCATTGATTTAATTGTTTTTTTGTAAAGTAAAGGATTTCTTGTCATTGAAAGACTGCATTTGCATGATTTCTTGTCATTGGGTTGGGTCTCCCTAATCATTAAATAAATTAATTCCTAGAACTTTAATTAAAAATTCACATAGTTTAATAGGGTATACCCCCCTTGGCTTCTCTAGGAGTGAGCTTAGACGGAAGGACTCTAGATCGAGGTGACAGTGGGTCTAGACTTAGGTTTGTGCCTCCAAGGACACTCCAAGTGGGTTGGAGACTTCTCCACACTTGTGGGTGTGTATTAGGATGACAACATCTTTGGCATCGTTTCCAAGGATAAGTCTCTTATCCTTGGTTAATTGACAAACTTTAATCAATTCTTTAATAACTAAGTAATAAACTTTTTCCTTAATTTATCGTAACTTGAGTTTTGTTATTATGCTTTTCTTAATCCCCAAGTGGCAACTCCACTTAATCATTCCTTGAGGTATCCTACCAGGAGCAACCCGTAAGGGTTGGTTGATTCCCTTTCTAAACCTGAAAGGGTGTATAGGAGGAGAATAAACAAACTAGCTCTTCGTAGGCTCCTTAAAAGTCTTGGAGAAGAAGCAATTTGTGATATACATCTCTTGTTTGTACATAATAATCCTACAACAACTATGGGTGATCCATTGAGGCCATGTAATTTTGCTAATATTAAGGGTTATCCTCATTCTATTCCTGACAAAGATATTAAGAAATTTCCTACCTTTCAAGGAAACAATGTTGTTAGTGCCAAGACTCGCATCCTGAATTTCAACATGTGTGTCCTAAAATGGTGTAATGGTCACAATTATGAAGATGTGAAGATGACTCTTTTTGTGTATTCTCTGGAATGGGATGCAGTAGAATGGTTCTTGGAATAGGATCCTAACAAATTCATCACTTTAGCAGAAATCACAAAAGCCTTTAATGAAATATGGGTTGATCAGAAGGAAGACCATCATTTATTGGCTTCCCTTCACTCTAGTCAGAAGAAGGGAAATGAAACAATGGAAGAATTCAATAAGATATTTAATAACTTGGTTAAAAGCCTCCCTCAAACTATTAATCCTCCTGATGCCTCAATCTTAATTCATTATATGGAAGCCTTTGAGGGAGAAATCATATATCAGTTGAGGGATAAAGAGCCAAAAACTCTAAGGGATGCATAAAAGTATTATATCAAGATTGATAAGAATATGCAAGATGCTAGGAAGTCAAATCTGCTTGGTTTCTCAAGGGAAATTTTTACAGACCCAATGAGGAGAAGAAGAAGAAAATGGAAAATCAAGAGTCTTCAAATGATGGCATGAAGGAGCTCACCCGATTAATTAAGAAAATGGAGATTAACTAGGTTAATAAAATAAAGAAAATAGAGATAAACCATGTTAATCAGATGGAAACCATGCATAATAGTTTTATATCCATGGAAAGGGTTCAAGATAATAGTGATCCAGAAGGCTCCCCAGGCTCAGAAAATGCTCAAAAATCAAAGTTCTCATAATTGGATGAAACCAATTCCATTGTGATCATCTCGTCGCGTTGATTATGGCAGTATATTTACTTTCTCAAATGGATGTTGTATGCGAGAGTTATCGCACTCTGACCACTTTCTCAAACAGCTAAAAAAGTCAAAGGACATGCAAAAAGCCAATGTTGATGTCATCATGATGTCAACATGACATCACCAAAGACACTTCATGAGCCTGAAGTGGGAAAATGAGCCTGACTGGGCAGATGTGGATGGCAGATCCAATCAAAATTTGACACATGGAAAAATCTGGTCAAATTTTGAGGTGCCACGTGGCCTGGGCATGGGCAGCCACGTGGCACCAGTTCAGGGTCGAATGGAAAGTTCCAAAAATATTTGGGGGTCCATGGGTTTTGAACCCACGACCACCCACCAAAAGGGCGCGTTATTATACAAATTCGATGCACAAGGATTTTGGGCATATCTTTAGCACTGGCCCGCCATAAAACTCGGGGGTTGTGACCTTATCCAAGAACCAAGAATTCAGGGGGCTAATCAATAGCCTATGCTCATTTGAAGGGCGTGGTCCCATTAAATATTGCCATGTGACCACAAATAAAGGAGCTAGCGTGGTTTAAGGGCTAGCGCTTGGCCACATGAAGCTCATATGACCAGTTTTAGAGGGCACGCACATAGCCCAATGGGGATTACTGTGTATTTTTAAATAAAAGTAGGTTTTTAATTATACAGAAGTGATTTTTGACTGATATTATGCCCAGAAAATGGATTTTTTTAGGATTTTAGGTCATTTGAAGGGGGATTTGATCCTAGAAAGAGGCCAAATCTTGAGGGAAGTTGGGATTCCTCATCTGAGCCTTGAAATCTATATAAACCAGGATTTTTGAAGCTTGTAGGAGACTTTTTGATGCAGGGTTTTGAAGGGGCAATTTGTAAATTTTGGTCTTTTCTCATGATTTGAGAGGCAATTTTGCCATGTTTTTTAGAAGAGTTTGATGGTGCATGCGTGAATCTGAGCAAGGAGGTATTGCACAATAGACATGGAGCATGTAATGTAATAGAAAAGAGCATTGTAAGATAACTTTGAGCATTTTAAAGAGCAATAAAGAGGTCCTCCACTTGGAAGTGGGCCCGGAGACGTAGCTAATGATTGGTGAACTCCATTATCAACCTCTTGTCTATATTTCTCTTTCCATTTTGTTATTCTATTCTCTTCATTTGTAGCATGGATATTAATGGCTGATCTTTGTATTCATTAATAAGCATCAAGTAAAATTCACATTTGATATTCCGCAAACAAGAAAATAAGTTTATGTATTTCGCATTCTTAACGATCCGACGCAAAAAGTACAGTAAACTAACTTGCAAATTTATTAGTAATAACTTCATTTTTGGATCAAATAGACATCATCATAAATCAAATGATAAGTGGCCAAAGAGACCTCCACCTCAAGAGCAAAGGCCCTAAATTCTTTGGAATATACTAACTTGGTTGACCATCAGGTTATCCCATATTGTAGACCTTGTGGGCAATTTCATGAAGAATCAACTTGCCAAATTTTTCTGCAAATTTGTAATGAAGGAGAATCCTTTAGATCAAAAAATGAGCAATTTAATATGTTTGGTCATGAATATAATGTGGGAATGGATGAATGGATGGATGTCTTCAAAAAATTTCAAAGAAAATTTCCTCAATTATTTTATTTTATTTTCTTTTCTTTCTTTTTGGATGAATATAATTGAGGAAATTTTCTTTGACGAAGAGGATGTCTTCAAAAAATAGGACAAGCATAAAAATAAAGAAAAGAAAAGAAGAAAAAGTGGAATAATCTGGTAGAAGATTGTAAGGATGATAAGAGAGTTAATGATGATGATAATAATCGGCATATCATCCCTATTGAAGAGTATGTCAAGCCTTTCAAAGAAGAATTGAAATCAACAAACCTTAAATATTTTCGCTTGGAACAAAATCAACTTCATCAGAAAGGATTCAAAGAATGTTTTATCAAGTGGTTGAGAACTGTTGGCACTCAGTAATTTCTTTGGGTTGCATCAAATAAATTCCAAGGTAACCTACAAACCAACTTTAGGTTGGATTCTAACCCTTCCAACCAGAGAGGGTTCTCCCAAACATGTAAGGACTGAAATACTCAAAATGATTTGGAAATGAGCACACTGAGATCAGATTTTGCAGTAGGACATGTTTGTTTAGGTTTTTAAAAGGGTTGGTAGGACAAACAAGAGGAAGAAAATATTGGGAAATGGGATCAAATCATGAGATATACTATGAATATTAATATAGCTAGTGTACTCTTGAGGGAACGGAGGCAAAGTAAGCATATCCTTCAGCAATAAATAGTATTTAGATGATGGCAAGACAAAAAAGAGAAAATCCCATTACAAATGAGAGCTCCAAACAAAGATGAGTTCTCAATTGTAACTTTATAAGAAATAACATAAGTCTGACTACAATGATCAGATGACTTAATAGAGATTGAATTTTGGACCTGCAATCATTCAACACAACAACTGCATTAACCATATGAAAGGAGCATCTATCAAGGATGAATTCCAATCATGTACTCTTAGTTATGCTTAGAAGAAATAGCAGAAGTGAAATGAATGTGAACTAGAGGAAAACACACTAAAGAATACATCATGATGAATATCATCTATCAGAGAGCATTGTACTACTGTATTAATTCATAAGAACATTCTGAGAAATTTACACACAATCCCTTCGCCTTCCTAGTTGAAATCCCCCCCCCCCTTTCTCTTCTCTTTTAGAATGAAATATATAGCACTAAAGGTCCCTTCCATCTCACAACTTTGAACTGCAACCGCTTTCCCAAAATAGAAACAATTACAAACAAAACATGACACATTTTTCACTGATCTCCTGCTTTTCGGGAGAAAAAATAGGCTTCAAAACGCCACCTGTAATTCTCAAATCGTAATAGTTTTGTAAAATCTGAGAACGGTTTTTGTAGATAATCCCATTCTGAAGAAAAACCTCTCAGTTTCTTGAAATTCAGCTCCATCTATTCGAAATGTGTGTCACAAAACATGTCTCGAATAGGAAATTATAACTAAAAAATATGGCTCCAAGATTCCTTTGAAACTCCCAATATGTGACACTTGTGTGAAAAATGAACAAGGTTAATGTTCTTGGGTCTGTGCTTGATAATAACCTCCTTTGAATTTTGAAAATTCATTCTAGTTCATCCAGAAATCATCCTGTAAGTCTCAACTGTTACGGAAACTAACTATCACATCCTCTTTGAAATGTCACTTGTGTTTTTTTCAAATCTAATTTTATTTATCCATATTCTCCTTAAATATTTGGGAATAAGATATTTGAATAAAAATAATTCTCAAATATATTTTATCCTGTAAAATTAAATTTCCATTTTTAATTTATGCATGTGGTTTTGAGAAAACATTTATTCTTGCTTTGTGTGGTTTTGAAAACCATGTCTTAGTTACCATCTCCTCTAAAACTTCTCCATTATTTTGCAATTTGATTTTATGAATTCCATAAATGAAATTCAAAACCATCCATTGTTTCTACAAACCATGTCTTGTTTTGCCCAATAAATATTTACCATTTCATTGTGAAAACTATTTACTAGTTTGTTTCCCGTGGTTTTGAAAGGCATGTCTTGGAAACCATCTTGGTAAACTATGAAAATATCCATTGATCTTCCCCTTTTACTTCTGTAAAAACTTTGGATAAACAATTATCCAAATCTTCCATTCACGTACATTTTCCCATCCAAAAACATTTATTTCTCTGTTGTAAAATTTAATTTTCACCTCTGTGAAATTATTCCACCAGGAAGAAACATTCATCATAAAAACTTCATAGTTCAGATTTAGGGCATGCATTTTTAAGAAATCGTCTTAATTTATTGTGGGAAATAGGAAATAATCAAGGCAAGGAAATTGTGGAGCTTGTGGAGAGTGATTTTAGTCCACACCACTCCATCTCCCGAAATGCACCACGTAAGAACACGTACTTGAACATAAAACATGGTGGTTTGGATTTCGGGACCACTTCAAAAAATTAACCTCCATTTACTTTCAACCCCCAAAATGGATATGCGCACTCCATCCACCTTTTGAATTTTCAATATTAAAAATTGAGATCCGTGCCCATGATTTGACATGAGGTCATGAATTAAATATTGGATTAAATATTAATATAAATATTTTAATATAAAAATATTTATATTAATAATTATAAACCTTTTTTCCATTTTTCTAAGGACTTTGGGCATAAGGCTCATCACATGACTTTGTAGATAAGATAAGGGAGATTAAGCTTAATAAAAGGAATAATTTTAATTTTCAACGAGAATATGATAATAAGGGTAAAAATGAATGAAGTGATGGAACCGAGAGATTTAGATAAGCATTAAGGCTAGATATAGGTTTGGGATATTTGTCAATTTTGACTCGTGGAGGACATGACTATTTCGGATGATTAGTCAAGTGAAGGATTTAGGTGATGGGATCTTGACGGAGCTAGTGAAAAAGTTTTAAACCCTGAGTGGAAAGATAGCACAAGGACAAGATGCTTTGGAAAAATTAATACAAATTAGCATGTTATAACAAGAACTAAGAAAAAGGGTTCACATCATAACATCAGAAAGAAGGGTGAAGTGTACAAGTCTTCTGAAAACACATCTCGGCTAGTTGGACAACATAAAGTTAGATATGTTAGTGAAAGGGATCCATCTTTAAATGGTCTTTGACACAGTCATCTGATGCCCATGAGGGCATCCTTTGTAACGTATCTCTAACCCTTCTCCTTTGATTCTTTCATTTTTTTCATTATTTCATTTATGTGTATTGTTGTGCTACTTATATGTGTAATATAATGCACTCATTAATTATCAATCTGGGATTCGTAATCAACAGAGTTG